>JACSVZ010000001.1:56621884-56696884 GCA_014706295.1 Lycocorax pyrrhopterus obiensis | reverse complement strand
TCCTTCTCTCTCACAAGCTAAGTGTATAAAACAGCATTTGTCTTATCTATTTCTTACCAAAAAAATATTTGCAGTCTTTCTCTGGAAAAAAGATTCCCCATGTCAGGGCATTTTCTTTTGTAATCATTTCTTTTCTCACTCAAGAAAGCCTCACTACATGCATCCAAGGACTACATGAGAGAAAATTTATGTGAACAAGGTCAGTCAGTCAATGCTTTGTGATATCCTTGGAATTCATATATTTTTGTAGGTTTTAAAATATCTCTTGCACCTCATTTAAGCTGTATATTAATGCACTGAAGAAAATATAGGGAGGTACTCATGTATTAACAAAGCTCATGGTGTCCTTATGAGAATTTATCACAGGGATAGGGAAGGGAAGGTGCGGGAAGGGAAGGTGCGGGAAGGCGCGGGAAGGCGCGGGAAGGTGAGGGAAGGTGCAGGAAGGTGCGGGAAGGGAAGGTGCGGGAAGGTGCGGGAAGGTGCGGGAAGGTGCGGGAAGGTGCGGGAAGGGAAGGGAAGGGAAGGGAAGGGAAGGGAAGGGAAGGGAAGGGAAGGGAAGGGAATGAATTTTGCAGCAGTGAAGACACCAATAAAATATGCAGCAGCTGTGAAAGGAAGGGAGTTATTATTATCCCTTTTTTACTAATGATATGTGTCATGGAGAAGTGACTTGATTTGCAAGAGGTCACACAACAGTCTGGTTGAGATGCATCTTTGTCTTTCTGACTGCTGCTAACACACAGAAACATTACTTTGATAATGAAAGCTCATTTCTAGCGTGCATAGTATTTGTTAATAATGAACTGTAAAACCATTGCTCAGTCAAGCATTGCCAGAAATCCCTGCTAGTAAGTTTGCAAGTTAGTATTTAGCACCATTGTCAGATACATTACTTTTTCACTTTGTAGTAAAAAGAGATGGCATACCACTGTTCTTTTCACATTCAGTCTCCAACAGATGACAGATATTAAAATGAAGGAAAATAGATAGAAATGAATATGAATATTTTAAATGAAATCTGTAAGATCAATGTGTTTAACCTGATTTAAAGTCAAAGGACTGAAAATTAATTCTGAAAGTCAGACACTTTGAACCTTTCCTTTGATGTTCTATGTCAGTCTTTGAGTTTTGTAAGTCTAGTAAGCATTCCACTACATTTACATAGGAGGATGTTGTCAAAAACTACTGTTTCTTTCCTGTTTATTTCTCATATGATTGCTTCTAAATACTGAACTAAGAGTTCTGAACTAAAATCTAAGCAGAAAAAGACTAATAACCAATCTGATTGTAAAGGAATATCAATAAACCGGCATTTACCTAATAATTGATTTGTTGTAAAATATTTTCTTAACTATTCAATTTCTTCTAAGTGATGTGTAGGCATTCAAAACCACTATATATTAATTCCTGAGAGATGTTTGTGGGAGGCTTCTAGTTTTCGAACATGAAAGCAGCACAAATATCTGCATCACTTAATAGTTCCCAATGTAAAAATTAGATTAATGAATTTCCTAATCAGTGTCAAGCCATTTGATAGCCAAAGGAAAATTTGGAAGGATAGAGCCATAAGAAAAGTCTTCCATGTTGAACTAATTTTATAAACCCAAATGCTTGGATTACTGAAGTTTAAAAAGGTTTTGCGAGTCATATATTATGCTGATTAAAATCTTTGCAAGATAAAGACATGAAGTAGTAAACCGTTTTTCAGGTATCTTGCCTTCCATGTGGATATTTTCCTTTTGAATTTCTAGTTACATTCAAATTTGAAAACAAATGCCTGAAAACAAAGGCCTGAAATGCATCTTATCTCTTTGCCATACTTCACGACTCCTTTTGGATTTCAAACAGATTCAAAAGATAGGTGGCAAAATATTACATAGCTACATAACCTTTCAGTAAAGCTCCTGTAATGTAAATTTGACCTTGGATTTTATCTGGAATCCACGTAATGAAAGCTAGAGGTTCTGTGCAAGAGAATAATGAAAAGTAAAGAAAGTGAATATAATCCAGATATATTTCATAATGTAATTGTTCCAAGGCAAATGTCTTGCCATGATGTGAGTTTAAAACCTCAAATCAAATGAACGTCATTTAATAGTTCTAGACATTCCCTAAAAATATTGCTAGTTCTATGGATGATTTAGTGAAACATACATAATTCTGTGATTTCTTCTTCTATTAAAGGATATTTTTAGTTCTAGTTAAACGCTACATGAAATATTCCATATGATAATTTTTATTAAACATTTTTGACTTTTAGTTTCTTACCAAACTGGGAGACTGTGAAAAATGTGCTTAAATTTATTCAGGAAGCACCTATATAAAATCAATTTCTATTATGTTTATACATTCCCTTTTGTACCATTGTACTTTAAAGCAAAAAGATAAAATATGTTATTCATACACTTCTCATATGTTCCTGTACTCTCTGTACACACGTATTTAAACGTATGTGTGTGCTTTTCCAGAAGTTTAAATGTTTCAGTTTTCGTAAGAAAGGATCAATCCTCATATATATGCAAGTCATATTAATATAACCTATAGACATTTATTTTAAAAATTTGCATTTTGTAAATTGTGTTTTGTAAAATAAATTGTGTGGCAAACATATATTCATTATTATTTATTAATATTATTATTTTCCAGTGCAAAAGATAACCTTCAAGAAAAGACACAATTTTATGAAACTGATTCAGGTGGAATTTGCACGAGTCACATTGCGCTTTAAGTGAAATCCTACTTATTTCATGAATAAACACAAATAGATGGGGAAGTTCCCAGTATGCATAAACTGCAGAGGACTTTGAAATATGAGGAAATTGCTTGAAATGCAAAGTGTAATTTAGAAAGAGATGTCACTTGCACTGCATTATTGGAGAAATGCAGCTATGGTCTGTGCTATCACTTGATGGGACTACACCAGAGAAAGAAAGTTTAATACTGAAGTAAGGCATCTTGAGAGCAGGTAACACTGAACATGCTGGTATATTAAATATACTAGAGTTTGAGTCAAATAAAAAGAAACAAAAGAGGAAGTACTAATGGATGGAGCTCAAGAATTTTAGTCTGTACAAGTATATATTATAATTGTAATAGTATAATTATAATAATTATAATTATTATAATTTCATTAGCAAAACAAGACAAGAATGTTGTCAGTTTTATTAGAAAGTTTGATGACAAAAAATAGATATTTTTTCATTTAATGGTTCTGGAATTAAAAAAAAAAAATCAAAACCAACAAAAACCCACTTCATAGCACATTATTTTCAGATTTTTGAAAATAAATTAACAATGACCAGGCCGGATGGGGCTTTGAACCACCTGGTCTGAAGGAAGGTATCCCTGCCCATTGCAGGGCAGTTGAAAAAAGATGACCTTTAAGATCCCTTCTGAGCCAAATCATTGAGTAATTCAATGAAATAATTTAATTTAATTTAATTTAATTTAATTTAATTTCCGAAAATTCATTGAAACCCAGAAAGCAAACCGTATCCTGGGCTGCATCAAAAGCAACGCAACCAGCAGATTGAGGGAGGTGATTGTCCCTTTCTATTCTGGCCTTACATGAGACCCCACCTGGAACACTGTGTCCAGGTCGGGGGCCTCCAACAAAAGAGGGACCTGGACATGCCAGAGCAGGTCCAGAGGAGGGCCATGAATATGATCAAAGGGCTGCAGCAGCCTCACACAGAAGGCTGCATCAGTGCTCAGTTCCAATGATGGTGTATTGGCAGTTTCACCAGCTGTTGCTGAATGGCTTGAGGTTTGAAACAACAAATGTGAGAAGTCCTAGCAGAGTTCATGCTTTAATTATTGAAATTGCCATTTCCAGAAAGAGTGTTTTCCTTTTCCATGCAACGTACATCATGATGCAGTGGGAATGTTCATAATTTGGCATGGATGCTCTTTGAGATGTGTACACAGCTCCTGTACCAACTGTCACCTGAGAAAATCTGTTATTAAGTTTTATATAAGACTTTTTGCAAAAATATCTGGCTTTTGATATTGATTCTCTTGTGTATCTTTTTGATGGAAGAGAGGCTAAACTTGTGTTTAAACATGACAGCTGTCCCAAAAGACAGAAGAAACTGTAAATGACTAAACCCTTGAAAATAAAGTGTGACATGTTAGGAAACTACAGATATTTGTCTTGTGAAACATTTCAGCTTTTTTAGAGTAAAACAATGTTAGCACATATATGAGATTTTATATAAATTTGGAAAAATATAAATCCATATGCTTTCTAAGAAGAGACACTTTATTACAGCGAAGAAAAATGTGTTGATCTACACTGTAGTGATTAAACCATTTTTCAAACACTGTTACTGCTTGTGATAACATTTACAGGTCACACAGAGAAGTTTTCATCTCCCATTAGAATCAGGTATGTGAAATGGAATTTATCCCCCTGAATTCAGGAGACTGATTAAAATTATTAAAATTTTCAAATTATATTAAACTTTTCCAAATTCCTTCCCTTTGTTCTGCCTTTCAAAATACAACATTATTGCAAAAAAACCAAAAAATAAAGAAATAATACAATAGAATAATCATAGAATTATGGAATATCCTGAGTTGGAAGGTACCCACGAAGACTACTGAAGTCCAACTCCTGTCCCTGCACAGGACCATCCCCAAGCATCACACCACGTGCCTGAGAGCATTGTCCAAACACTTCTTGAACTCTATCAGGCTGATGCTGTGACCACTTCCTTAGGCAGCCTGTTCCAGAGCCCAACCAACCTCTGGGTGAGAACCCTTTTTCTAATATCCAACCTAAACCTCCCCTGACAAAACTTCGGGCCATTCCCTTGTGTCCTGCCCCTGGTCATCAGAGAGAAGATAACAACGCCTGCTCCTCCTCTTGCCCTCAGGAAAGCCACTAAACAAAGTATCTGTTCAGTAGAGATGATTGTACTTCGTGTATTTTTCAGGGCAACATGAATGTTGCTCATACTCTTCCTCTTTCACTAGCTTTGCTTTGTGAGTCAGAAGAAAGCTGAGCAGGTGTGTTAGATGTTGTAATGTGTTTGAATCTTGATAGTGTGCCCCAGCCGAAACCACCCTTAGTTATTCTTATCAGAGCCCTCAGGAATTCCTCAAGTAATGAGTTCCACGTGTACAGGAGTTGAGCATGTGAACAAGACAGAGGCACCAATCAAGTAACACGTTCCACGTGTACAGGAGCAGAGCGCATGGACAAGATAGAGGGATCAATCAAGTAATGGGTTCCATGTGTACAGCAGTTGTAAAAAGTATAAGTAGAGTTTTATGTGAACAATGAAGTGGCTTCTGCGAAATCGTATTGATTCGTTGTTCAGAAGTCCTGAGCTCCCACATGCTGGTGACCCCAACGTGATAAATGCTGTGATAATGAAGCAGACCGGACCCTTTGGATTCTGAAGGGGGTTCTGTGGAGTGAAAAGGCAGGAAGCCCTGGTCAGAGCCTGCTGTGGCTGGACTACAGCGGGGGAAGTCGGAGGATGGCTCCATTGGAGTTCAGGGCCAGAAGAAAGCTCCTAGGAAAAGAGCTCCGGAAAACGTACGCTGCAGCGGATACACCCAGAAGAGGTGAGTGACCAGGGGCTGGAGGATGGGAAAGGGACTGTCAAAAGAAGAACAGGCCACATTCAGGGTCCTCCAGTTTACTCTCTCCGTGAGAGAAATTAGATGCCGTAAGCGATGGATTAAAAGAAACAAAGAGACTTTAAAAGAAACTAAGGGACTGAGCATGGTATAGAAGTTAATAATAACAGTGCTAAGGCAAATAGAAGAAGAAAAAACAGCTGTGGCAGGGGCAGCAGCCCGTTTAGAGCCAGGAGGTCCCGTGGCTGCCTTTCCGATGCTCGCACGAGAATTCTTTGAGGGACTGTGGTATTCCCTGAAGAGTTAACAATAGCATTAGGAGGGCACGTATATCCCCCGCTACCCCCCTCGCCGCCTGACTCACCGTGACTTAGCCAGAGCAGGGATTTAAATGCAGATGACGGGTATTCAAAGGCAGAGCGTTTGCGCTTCCATGGGGAGGAAGAGGCTCCTGACCACTGGACAGCATGGTAGTTTTCACATGCGATTCGATTCGTGTGGAGAAGCTGTGAAGAAAGCACAGGCTGAAAAGCATGTGAACATCTGCAGAAACTGTCAGTGCCTGTCTTGCATGGATTGTGGCAAGGATTTCTGGGGTGATGACTATAAAGAACATGTGACGTGCGTAAGTGAAGACCAGAAATATGGTGGAAAAGGCTTTAAAGCCAAAACAAACAAAGGAGACGCTAAACAGCAGAAGTGGATTCAGAAAATTCATGAAGTAATGAAGAAGACCAATATAAGCCCTAAAGTGCAGAACATCCTGGCACAAATGCGTGCCTTTAATAACATCCCAAGAAAAAAAGTAAAGTTTCAGAATTGGATCAAGAACAGTTTGAGAATTCATGACAGCACTTTGCAAGATCAGGTGGGAGATGTTTTCTCAGAAGTACCCAGAAACATTTCAAATGAAGAAGAACAAGACAAACCACAACAGAAGGAAGAGCGTCAGTCTGCAGAAACTGGAGAAAGAAACAATTGCAAAAAAAAAAAAAAAAAGGAAAAAAGAAAAAAAAAGAAAAAAAAATGGAAAAAGAAAAAGGAAGAAAAAACCCAATTTGTGGTGGTTGGTTGGTGGCTGGTTAGTCGCCTGAGACAGGGAGAATCTTGCTGCAAACAAGAATGGCACTTTTGAAACACAACAGTTAAAAATATGTTATTGATGGCATTGATGGGCAATGCAGCAAATTTTCATATAATTTTGTTAACTTTTTTCTGCTAGTACCAAAGCTTTTTTTTTTTTGAGAGGGTTTAATGTAATGACCCACAGCCTTGCTGACATAAAGAAGGGTTTCTAAGGTATCAAAGGCCCTTAAGGAGAAGCACCTGCTCTCCAGCTCTGCCCCACAGCACTATTTAAACCAGCCAGGTGGCCTGGGCTAAGGAATGGAAGTCTCAAGTACTGCAAGAGCCGCTGTGGGATGAGGAGTTGCTGCACCACCACCAGAATTGCTCAGTTGTGTGGAGCCACCTAGCAAGAAAAAGGTACTGCTGGGGGCATTGGGGTGAAGAAATTGTGGAAGTTGAACTGTTTTGTCTTTTAGAGACTCTGGATTGCATCTAAAAGTAGAGTTGATGACACAGTGGTGACTTGGAAAAAGAAAGTGAAATGTTTCTAAAGTGAGACCCTATTTGTTTTAAAGCTTGGGCTGTGCCTGGTGGAGCAGTTGTGCATTTTGGTCCTGCAGCGCCTCATCCTCAGCGCTGCTGAGCAATTTCTGTCCTTGGGGTGTTGGACAAGAGTCTGAGCTTATCCTCAGTATTTTTTTTTAAGATGCTTTAAGTATGAATAATGAAGTCAAAAGTAGTGTGTCAGAAGATCAAGCATTATGTATCCAAAAGAAACAAGAAAGAATAGCATTTAGCAAACATAAACAGTCTAATCAGATATTCACTGATGTAGATAGTGTTAAACACAATACGTTGCAGACTAGAACTGCTATAGATTTTGTTATTAGCACATAAGCACAGGTGCAAGAATTGTGAAAGGAGCTTTGTAAATACTATTAGCCACTACTATATTGCTTTGTGTTATTCTATATATAATGAAATTAACGATCTGCTTGGTAAAAAACATAGTAAAAAGAGTTTGGTTGGTGCAAGAAGAAAAAGGGGGAATTGTTGTAATGTATTTGATAGTGTGCCCCAGCCAAAACCACCCTTAGTTATTCTTATCAGACCCCTCAGGAATTCATCAAGTAATGAATTCCACGTGTACAGGTGCTGAGCACGTGGACGAGACAGAGGGACCAATCAAGTAATGGGTTCCACGTGTACAGGAGCAGAGTGCACGGACAAGATAGAGGGACCAATCAAGTAACAGGTTCCAAGTGTACGGCAGTTGTAAAAAGTGTAAGTAGAGTTTTATGTGAACAATGAAGTGGCTTCTGCGAAATCGTATTGATTTGTTGTTCAGAAGTCCTGAGCTCCTGCAGTTAGATGTAGGGACCACTCACCTAAACCACTAAATTAGCTGCATCACACCCACCTTGAACCTCTATATCTACTTTCAGCAGAAGGAATTAGAAAGTCAAGGTGATGAATCTTGATGCTTAACTTTCTGGCACTGCAGTATCAAGTGTCACAAAATCTGAAATTCATTGTTGGATTTAAACTGTGACCTTTAGAAAGTCAAGTGTTCTTACAGTCGCTGCTGCAGAGTGCATGAGTGTAAGCTCTCTGATGAAAATGTGGTTGCCTGTAGTTTAGGGTAAAACTTGACCTCCAGTTTTACAGTGACAAGCTTGATGCTCAGTTCCCAAATTCTCCTGTGAGACTTCTGGATTGATTACCTTGTTAGCTTTAGCAACAGGCAAATTGACTGCTTCAGAAAAATCAAAAATAGCTTTTTGTCTAACATACTAGAGTAGGAAAATACCAGATATTTTATAAGAGTAAGAAATGTGATTTATATTGGAGCAAATCAAAACAAAGTGTTCTACTGTACAAGATGCATGCCTGATGAAAATAATTAAGAGATTTGAAATAATGTTACAGAATACAAAATGCTGAAGCATAACAAATTCTATTGTTATACTTGCTCCCCTCTTTATTGCTATTCCTCAAAAAAACCAAAAAGAAGTATATATGTTCCTGATATGTGGTACCTGTGCTCCGTGTTACCTTAGAGTGATGACTGAATCCCTAACAGGTTATGACTATGAAAAATTACCCAGCATGTTTGCTAATTGTAAGGAGTATAAACACGAACATTTATCATTTTAGGCAAAAGACAGTGCATGACTGTCCAAAACCTGTAAAGCACTAAGGCTTTGAAGGCCAAGAACAATCGGTACACAATTTCAGTGGGATCCTTCTTATCTAGCTGTAGACATTTGAATGTGGGCATGGCTGTCTGATGGATATGCGCCCCCCCCTTTTTTTTTTTTCCAGCCTGGAATGATTTTGAATTGTGCTTTGGGATTTCTTGTTGTTTTATGGGGGGGCAGGTTGTTTGTTGGCTTGGTTTGGTTTTTTTTCCAGTTCAATTCAACCAGTGTGTTTTAGATGCCTGCTTTAAAACAATACATTTTGTGCTTTAGTGGTGCCTGTTTTCTTTAAGAGCTGTAAAAGTAACCTGGGGTGCTACCTCAGATGTCAAAATCTGTGTATGATCAGTGAATTCCTCAGAACTTGCTTTAGGTAAATAGGTACATGGACTTATTTAAGGAAATATTTGTTTCCCTCTCCTTCCTCTCTTTTACCCTGTGAAAGACCAGTGCCCAGAAATCCTTAGCAGTTTAGTGTGTGTACAGACCAATTCTTTGTCATGTTTACAAACTCTGACCACGCTGACATGGCAATCATTCTGTGCATTCGCAGTGAAATTAATGGATCTGGGGTATGCTAGAATCACTGTCTTTTCACAGATGAATTGTCCATGCACAGGTGTTATTTGAAGTATCAGGCTCCTACAGCTTTTGTAAGCACATAATATAGTCAGCTTGGGTTTCATGAAAGATCTCTGCGGAATTTGGTACCTCGTGGACAAAAGACAATGTCTTTTCTTTGCCTTTTGGAATTATGTTTTATTATGTGCTTTACTCCAGATGTTAAGGCACCCACAAGTATACACTTTTCTTCCAAGTTTTTTTCAGTATGAGTCAGAGTTTGATGATGACAAAGACAAGAACCAGTCCGCAAAGAAAAAAAAAATGTTGCAGCAAGCAAAATTTATGCTTTAATCAGCATCTCCTTCATCTGCTGTGATTCACACATTTTGTTTCTGCAAAGTGTAAGGCAGTTTTACTGAAAAATAAAATGACTGTTTTTCACTAGCTGAAAAACAAGTGTAGAAGCATTGCTGAAAAGTGTTCCTCCCTTTCCCCAGCTATTTCATGACACCAGAGAAACAAAACAAAATAGACAAAAAGGTGAAATAAACACTTATAAACTTCTCTTCTTTCCTTCAGATAACAATAATTCTGTGTAGGTCTAGCTCTGCTTCATGGCTGATTCTCTCTGACTTGCACTGCTGTCTTATCTTAAAACATGTTCAAGGGAGTGGATAGGAAACCAAGCCTTCTGTTTGACATATGAGTTAAAGCAAGAACACAAGACTGAGACAATCTGGTTTTCCACATATTCAGTTAGTCGAAAAATTAACATGATATCAAATGAGACAATGTGTGTTTATTTATATAGAGTTGGTATTTTTTTTTCCAGGATTTTCATAAAAGAAGAGTTCACAATACAAATGGGTTAGAAGTTTGCTGCCTTTCTGTTTTCTACTGCTTGCCTGCAGGTAAAATGTTTTCTGTAACAAGTAACGCCCTATTAGCATCAATTTGCTCCATCCAACTTGGTTTAGTAGATCTGAGCCCATTTCAGACAAGGGTAACTTGAAAATGCAAGGAATGAAGGAGTATAATCTATGTGAGAAACTATGCCTTTCTTTTAACAATCTGAAAACTGCTTTGAAAAATTTCCGCTACAAATCACATTTTTTCAGTTTGATCGAGGAAGATTGGCAGTATGATGGATTAATATGTAGAAGATAATGAGGCTTTCTGCAATGCTATTTTAAGTGCTAAAGTCCTGGCTTATTAACCCAGAATTGTAGGTAGGCTCACTCTTGCCTTTAGAGTGTTGCACTTGAGGGAGGGAGGGAGGAGTCAATAAAGCTTTATGGGTATAAATCCATAAAGATGACAAGATAGTAAAATAATGATAGTACCTAGCGGCTACAGTTAATAATAATGACACTAATAATAACCCTTATATCTCTTAAGGTGAAAAAAGCTTCGTGTAGCATGAAGCTTATCTTTGTAATTGTCAGTTAAGTAGGTTAAGACAGGTATTGAGCCAAGTCTTGTTTAATCTTTCTCATTTTCCCTCCAAGTAGATAACTATACATCCAGGAGAAATACACAGGAACTAGGGTTAAGATTTAAAGAGAATTTTGAAATCAGATTGCAAATGAATAAAATATTTATTTATTTTTTTTAATCTAACTGTGGAATAATGGTCTTTCTATGACAACAATTGCCACAAGGATTCCTTGTTAATATAAAAGATATTGCCTAGCGTTAGGTAATTAAGCAAGTCAATGTTTTACTAAAGTGGACTAAAGCTGTTATTATCCAACTGGAATATAACTCCTTCAAAGGTAGAATTCAGAGTATGTTATCTATAGTGGTATAGTCAAACTATTATTCTCAAATACTGCATTTCAGTTTTTATATATATATTTCATCTTTAGGAACTTGGAAAGCACCCTACTGTGCACTGGTATCTCACAAAGCTGGCTGAGGTATTCAGCAATACTGGTGCATCCAAGGAGGGCAATATTCCAAGATATGTACAAGAAATTGTACATATTGGTTGGAGAGGAGGGTTGAGAGGATTAATACATAAGAAGTAAAGGGAAAAAGTGCTTTAAGTTCTCTTCAAACAGTTGCTTTAACCTGAGGCTTTAAACCCTGAGGCAGGATGCCAGGTATTAACACTGGTAAAATGTAAATAAGCTCAAAGAAATTTTGATAAGCTCCTAAAATTGCACCTGTCTCACTTGTATTTTATCTCAATCATAGCAACTCAAACAAATCACCTGGCAACGCAAGCACCTTTTAGCTTTTCTGAGCAACAGCATTTACGTGAAGGTCACAAACCCAATTTTAAACTATCTTAACTACAGGTATTACTGAAGTACAGAAATATAAAGAAACTTCTCTCTGTTTACTTCTGTTTTATATAGACCCACAGGGGCACAGAAAATTCTTACATTTAAACAGTTTTCTGTCTAATTTACTTTTAATCAGAACCAGGGAAAGGAAAGGTAAGCTACTATTTTCCTTCTCTTTTCTGCACACAGGTGGTACATTTTGTGATATAGTGATTTGGAGAGGATGGAAAAATACTTCAAAACTTAGCTTAGTGATGAAGGATTTTCTCAGTAGGTGGGATGTAGGAGACATATGAAAAGCACTTCCTCACAGACATAGAGTGTCTTGGGATACGAAGCATTATTGAGATTCAGTACAGCCTTCTGATCCATAGGAAAATTCAGGAAAGGCATTGCAATGCTAATTGTCCTTTACAGCAGTTTGTTTTTGGTGGTCTCAAAGGTATCTTTGAGCTAATCAACCCCTTCACACTTCTGCTGCATCTGCTGGTTCATTCACGCCTGTTAGAGGTGCAGCACTGAATTTCACATTTGTGCTTACAAGGTCAACAGAGTTGTTATCATGCAGCCAGTTCATTAGACACTTGTAAAATCTATTTCAGAATGAAAACCAAGGTAAATTCATTAAATACAAAAGACTGGGGGGGGAGAGGGAGACATATATACACAGGAAAGATGGCGTTATAAAAATTATGGGTTTTCGTGCTGTGGGGCAAAGCTGCTTGCAAGTGCATCTGGCCATCATCTACAGGTCGTGGCCTCTAAAAATGGAGAAGCCAAATTAAGAATAAGAGTACATTTATATAAATTCATTACTAGCCAAGAAATATATTGCAAATATTTTAAAATCTAATGCAGTTTGTCAAAGCCAGAAAAAGCAGCTTATTATTTTGGGTATATTTATCTGTGTTTATTTGACAATCTTGAAATATTTTCTCGTATCACAAAACACATTTAAGTAGAGTTATGAAACATTTTCAGATTCTTTTCTTTTTAAAATCTTTGTCATACAAAATATCCACTCTTAATAATTCCAAAATTATTAATTTTAGGAGGTTATGCAAAGTTAATTTTTTGGGGAACTTGAAATATATGACTCACAATGAAATTTCAACTTAATATTACTAAACCATGGGGGGAAAAAAAGTCTTTGGAAAGGATCACATTGCCTTTGTTAGATTCCTGAATAGACTGCATGAAGTTAAATGTCTCCTTTCTGAACCAAATCTTTCAGCTGATTTGGCTTACTGAGAAGACTAAATTAGTTTCACTCATGAAAATACTTGATCTCAGAATTTTTCTAAAGGACTACTAATTTTACATTCTCTAAGAAGTGTATTTATAAGTGAGTACTGTTTTAGGAATAGTTTTTTGTTACTTACAGACTCAGAACAGCTCACTAGCATTACCTAATCAAAAGCTCACAATTCCCTCATGAGAGGTAAGCATTAGTATTCTAATTTTACAGACGTAGATAGTGAGCACAAAAACCTTTGCTTTTGCCCAGAGCCACTGATGCAGTTAAAGAATAAGAAGAATATTCAGAATTTTCAGGTCTCTGACCATAAGTTTTTCTTCCTTCTAATAACATGCTGACCTAGATGGAAAAAGAAAAAAAAGAAGTAATTTTTTTTTAAATAAAACTGGTGAATTTCTTTCACTTTAGTGAGGATAGGAGTTAGTTAATTTCATAGGAAGCTTATCGGAAGATCATAATTTATAAGACTAGTGTACCTATTTCCTCACAGTTTTAAATTTCACTTTATTGCGAATCTTCTTTGTCTTCCATAGGGAGGGAAAGATTAACTTTTACTAACAGATGACATTGAAACAAAGAGATGAAATTCTCTGAACTTTACATTGCCAGTAATCCACTCAGTCACATCACTTATTGTTCTCTATGGCATTTATACCCCACCCTCTATGCCTGAAATGCTGTATGAAAGAGAGCCCAGGCAAAAAAAGAAAATACAAGAAACAGGGAGTAACCGTAGCATATGCATCCTTCTAGGGTTTGCTACTAGCTCCACTTGAAAATAAGAGAATGTGACAGATCATGAGAAAAGCAGTCCTGGCTCTATTTACAAACTTGCTGGAACCCCAAGAATATTAGGAAGCTGGAAATACATCCTTTTAACAGGTTTTAGAGTTCCATTTTGCAGGTTGAATATCTTTGAGCAGCTTGAATAAGGCCAAAAAAGCCCTCCATTCAATCTTTTGTATAGGTTAATAATATAAAAATAAAAGCCAAAATCTTTATATCTAGGTGCTGTCTGGCAAAACAGGCCTACACAATTTTGGTCATCTTTAACTTCAGTCTAGGAAAAAGTATCCTAATCGAAGTTAGGAAAACAAAAAATCTAAAGCAAGTGTGTCTCCAGATCAGGAGTTATCTTATACCTGCAGATGGCATTGTTGATCTTCCACAATTTTGCAAATTGTCTGAGTAACCCAATATGAAAATGCACATCCACACACTCAGAGGCAGCTGGGCAGAGGTACCAATACATAGATTAAAATAAAGATCTACAAAAACAGTGATAATGGCTAGGAAAAAAATCGCACTAAAAATCTGATTGGCATGTTAGTTAATTAAAATTAACAAGAAGGAAGAGCTTAAGGTCACAATAGGGATTACTTTCTGTGACAAGTTTTCCAGAGTATTTCACTGTGGGAGGAGGTTAACACCCAATTTATTCATAGTCAAATAACTGTATTTAATCTATTGACGACACGAGCTAATGAAGGACACGGTGACACAGCAAACTGATGGATGGATAAATCAGGTAAATGCATGAGGCTCAAATTTAAAGGCATATAGGTCTTGTAGGACACTGTACACCTGCTTTGTGAGTACAGCAGTTAACAGTTTCCTCTTGCCCGCTAGTAGTCTGCCAAGGTCAAACCTTGATTACTCTGCTTTTACAAGTTTATGCTGAGGGAAATGCTGGCTTGCAGGAAGTTTAAAACCTGGTATATTGGACATTTAACAGTAATCTTAAAAATCCTGACTGGATCCAACCGTTCACTATTTTACAGCTTGGCTCACTATTTCACACCATACTGGGCAGTTATGAACTGCTAACAAGTCAGGACTGCAGCATCTACATCCTTGTAAATGGCTGCCTATCAGGAGACAAGATGTGCTGTAAAACATCTCTCATCCTCAAAGCATCTTTCCAAAAGCTTCAAAGTTAACAAATTGCCTCCTTTTTTTTTTTTTTTTTTCTTCAGATAATATACCCAAATTTAAATATTTGTATTTTTTTATTGTACCAGATGGTGGAAGAGAAATTATTTGTTCCCCTATCTGACAGGAGGAAGAAGTTTCTGGTTCGGATTTACTTTGAGAATTGCTGGTATCTTGTGTTTCAGGATTTCTTCTTTTTCAATATTTTATCCTGTAGCAACTCCCACTGCTCTCTATAATACAGATACAATTTCATGCCTCAAAAACATTTTTGCGGAGTATGTTTCAGTAATTGGTATTCTACCCACGCTGGTGTTGAGAAGATCTTTAAACAATACCACTAATGACACATAAGATTAAACTCAAAAATAAATAGAATTTTATTAGGCAGTTCACTACATGAATATAATTTAGAAAATTTTGAAACAATAATAGTTGACTTTGAAGAGCTAATTTTGCAGAGTGATTTGAAGAGTAAATTTTGAAGGGTTATCAGCCACTGAAAGTCTTTAAAACCCCTTCATTGTTACAGCTGCTGGCACATACTACAGAACTTGCAACATTTTACTTTTTAGGTAAATAGGAGAACATGGTCACTCTACAGAGAGGAAACTTTACCTGAATTAACTTATCATTTGAAGATAACTTTTCTCATGATCTAGTCATTATTATAGATATGTAGGGGCTGAAGACATAGACTAGTATTATTAAAGGTGCCTTGAATTTTCAGAGAACTGCAGAGGTACTCGCATCTCTCATTGTCTTTAGCTTACTTCCTTTCTCCTCAGAGAGAATTCTTCATGAGAAGAGAGGCAGAGCTGTTGTGGTGGAAATGTTACTGGTACATAGGGGGTTTTTTGTTGGGAAGGCTCTCAAAGAACCTTATTGATAGAAACCACTGTAAAAATATAATGAAGAATTGCCAGCAGATTGTCCAGTCTCTGCTAGTTACCACGTAATGATATTCACTTGCAGATTTATGCAGAGTCACTAGTGAAAGAGTGATTATGTACAATCTGTCTTTTGCCTGGTCTTTATTCATACGTGGTTGCAGCACTAAAATAAATCAGGCTAACAAAGTGAATCATGTTTCAGGTGCATTTTGAGAGGCTTTAGGCATTTAAATCAACACCTTTGTTGACTCTTAGTTAAAATCTTGGAGCACGTGTTTTAATTGCAGGATGTAAACCAAGGAGTATTGGTCTGGTAATCCCCATTGTACAATTTCTAGAAGATGTCATTGAGAGAAAACCTTAGAAATCCACATACACTTTGAGACACAATCTCTCTTAAAAGAATGTGGCAAGGTTTTAGCTGAATAACTTCACAGAATTTGAAGTGCACATTAAAAATGCAGTGCAGTACTTTGCAAATTCACTTCTGAACTGTAGTGACAAAAGGGAGAGAGTGAAGAAATTAGAGCAGTTTAGATCATTTTAATTTTGTCACCTCAGTTAAAACAACAGCACATCTGCTGTGACTTTGGACATAAAAACCCTAAGTTCTGTACTGCTCAGCCATGTGGGGAAGAAGCAGAGCTCTCATTTGAGAAGGTGATACTGTAATTTAAGAATGTATGATGTCATTACCAAGGAAAGTAAGCCAGAAACGGCATAGTACAGAAATTGCTGCTGGATCACGCATTGCTAAATTGTTACTCTAAACATAAGGTCCACAAATAAACAGAAATTCTAAATGGTTCTTCAGTGTTGATTTAGGTTTCTAATCAGTCATTTTTTCAACAAAATAGGATCAACACACACACCACTTTTCAATTAACCATGTGAGTACAGTCTACTGATTGTGCAGCTCTGCGACTGTGTCACTCTGTACTGCCAAGAAGTACTGATTCCACTGTAAGACTCATTTAAGAGACCTGTCCAAATAGGAAATTTCTGCTGTTCCACTTCACGCTGTATCTTTTTTAGTATTAACACTACCTTACTTTGTCCTAAAAAAAGCTGTGAGTGATAGATTATCTTGCAAATAAGCAACAGAACAGGACTTTCAGTGAGGAAATAGAAATCCAGGTTCAGAGATACATGCAAGAAAGCTTCAGCAGTGTAATTTTGAATGCCCAATTATTCACAATTTACATTTCTGCGTAAATCCTTCCAAGTGTCTCAGGTTTTCTGTAGTGCCTGTTCATACAGTCTCAAAACCCCCTGCTTTTTCTCAAGGATATAAAGTGTTTATGGCTGATTTCAAATACTTTCTTGAATGTATTATATGTTTTGGAGAAAGCAGGTACAGAACTTGTTTTTCTGATGCCTTCACATTTGTGACATATGACATTTAATAACCTGACTGTGGTTCAGCCTATCAAATGTGCAGCAAACCATGACATAACATCAAAACATAAAGCTAAAATTTTAAATATGTTCTTTGTGGGTTACAAGCTGGACACAAGCATTGAATTCCAAACAGAATTGACAGTAATACTTCTTTGTAGTCACTGTAGTACTTTATGAATTCTTTATTTAGATTATTTAAGAAATTTAGATATGTTTCTGTAGAATCAGTATCTCTTGTGTCCCAAGGCAGCAGACCACTGCAGTGTCAGTATTTGCTAAGATTTCTTTTTAATATCCTGAATTTTATGGAACTGTTGAGACAGATTATGATTTTAAAACTAAAATTATCTGCTGGCTAGTGCATGTGAAACAGTGACAGCCTTGTCAATGATTATTTTGCAATACTCCTCATTGTGAGCAAAATTAAAAATTAAAAAATTAAAAACTAAACAAATCAGCCAACCAACTAAACAAATCCACACAAAACCCCCACTCAAAACAAATTTTTAAAAATTAGCTAAAAAAAATGTCTTATAACTGTGGAGAATTTTATACATATTCTAAACCTCACAGCCAACTAATATATTTTTTGTTTAATTATGAAACATGAGATATAAGCTACTGGCAGAAAAGTTCAGGAATGAAAAGCTATTGGTCTGTAGCGAAAGAAAGGTTCTTGCATTCAGAACATTCTGAAGTTACAGGTTTGGAAATTGCAGTCTTTCTTTGTCCTACTGCCTGGAGTAGAGAAAATGATCTTGTAAAGCTTAATCTTTCCTTTTTGTTTCGTTTGCTTCCTACTGTCCCTTAAATATTTTCCAGAGCTTTGGGCTTAAATCCATCTTTAATAAAATAGTACAGAGTAGTCCTTTTACCTCGTGGTTAGGATCTCACGAAAGTTAAGTCAGGATACTTCAAAAAAATGATATATGAATTTAAACATCAGTACATCATAGATTTCATTTTCACATGAAAAAAACAAATGCTGTTTGCAAAACTTTTTTAAGCTCTACTTCCAATAAAGTAGCATTTTATCTAGTCTAAATATCTCCATCTCATACAAATTCCCTAACAATGCCCCATTTCTCTAATTAAAGTTCATAATGTTTTCGAAAATATTTATCCCATCTCTACTCATGCCTGATATGAATATTCACTGCTATTTTCTCCTAAAATGAGCTTGGCCCATGTTAATTGTTGAAACTTTATATTTACAAACTAGCTAGGATATTTTTTTCTCTGTTCTCTCTTTTCAAGGTTAGTGTCTTGCTTCCCTAGCATGCTATTTCCTCAGTGCTGGCACCATATCCCAATGCTTATTTAATTTGCCATAAATTCACAAACGTTAAAGAAAGAAAAGACCTATTAGGTTATTTTGTCTGTCTCTCTGTCCATTTGGGATTGATCCTTATTGTTCATTCACAAGTGTTTTGATCAGTTTAAGATCAGTTAAATTGTTCCATGTGCTGGGGTCTCTGGCATTTATTACCTTTGGGAGGTTTTTTTTTGGTTCTTTTCTGCAGTCTGATAGATTTTTCTTTCAGGAAGTTTTATTAAATGTTCTTGGTTTCAAATTGGCATATTCCCTTTCACTGAAATGTAGTCTTATTTTTCTCTCTAGCTTTAGTAGAGCAAGTTAAATCAAGTCAAAGACTCTGAGTCACCTCATTTCCATTTAAACACTCTGTTTCCTTTGAACACTTAATAGTCTGAATTACAAAGCCTAGATCCACGGGTTTCATTTTTTATTTTGTAATAGAATACTCTCCTGTACTTTCTTGTATTGTCAGTTGCTCCAGTTATGTTCTTTACAAATGTACTGTCCTTTATTTTCATTGATTTTACAACCACTTTATCTCATATACCCTCTGCAACTGTTTGAGTTACTCAGATTCACAACTCCCAACTGGACTTTGAGAGTAAGCACTTTTGCAGTCAGTCTTAAAAGGAAAAAATGGAGTTCAAAATTCCAGAAGTTGCTAATAGGACTTTCCAAAGGTCTTGCTCTGAGCACTCTTCAAAGGCTCTAAGTAGTTAGTAGAGAAAGATAAAAATCTGGGAAAATTTTAACAGTAGAATACAAATGATATTTATCTTTTGAAAATTAGTCTTTAGTTAAATCCCTAAAGATGTTTCAGCTGTGCAGTTATACTGAAAAACTTCCTTATCTCCCTCTGCTTAGTCTGTGGTCCTTTAACTGGGTATAATTTGAGAGGGACAATTCAGCTTTTCCTCAAGAAAAAATGAGTGACCTCTATAAACATAAGGACCAGGACAAAAGAAACCTCATACAGTGTGAAAAGGGAACGTGCAGGAGGTTTTGCACCATGCTCCAGAATAGGCTGTGAATCAATAGGTTTACTGCTACTGGTGTTGGTATTCAGGGGTGGTCTTGGTGGATGCTATACTGAATATGAGCCAGCAACATGCTCTCATGGCAAACAACACAAACCACAGGCTGTGTTGCTATGGTAAGGCTGTGGTTATCGTCCTTCAGTCAGTGACAGTGAGGCTGCAACAGGAATAGGACACTCAGTAGTAGGACACCAGTTGAAGAGAAACTGGAAGGAATCACGTGGAAGAATAGCAAGATATTTAAGAAGCTACAGTGTTGGGGTGCACTATGTGCTGGAAGAGAGATAGGCCCTGAGGCCTGGAGAGAGAGCCTCTTTCTTGGACCTGGAGGTGATCCTGGGAGTGCATCCAGGTCACCGGGGGTGGGCTGAGAGAGGATTGTGGGTTTCTGGACAGTGTTGGACCTATGGGAAGTGACAATTGTAGTTTGTGACCTTATAGGGTATTGTTTGCCTGTTACCATAATAAGTAATGTCTGTGCAATACCCCAGGTGATTGGGGGACACTGAGATGAACATCTTTCCTGTTTATATGATGTGATATCCTGTTGGGTGCTGGTATTTAGGGAATATTTTCCTGTGCAATAAACACTTTGCACTTCTCCATCTTGTGTGCAGAGTCATGCCCTTGCATGAATACTGCACTACAGTACATGTCTAATGGATGCAGGATGAGAGGGCTGGTCTTGTTTAGTCTGACAGAGAGGTGAGAGGCAACAGGGTAATCTAACAGTTGCTTACTATTACCTGAAAAGTTGTTACAGTGATGATGGATCAAAACTTTTCCCAATAGTAGCAGCCAAGAGACAGTAACCACAAATTATTGCTTGGGAGTTACAAAGTGGACGTTAAGAAAATGCTCACCACCAACAGGGTAATGAAATAGAAATTGTTGTCCTAACAGATGGGAGAATCAGTCCCTGGAGTTTTTCAAGACTCATCCAAACAAAATCTCAAGACTCCTCCAAACAAAATCTTGTCTGTCATTGGCAATAGGTCTCTTTCAATTAAAAGAGGACCTCCCCATGTCATTTTTCATCTAACATTTTTGTGATTCTGAGAAATTCTGAATGCTGCAATTCTGAGAAACCTAGAAATCAGAATGCTGCCAGAAACAAGTTGATGTTTTCTGAGCTTTTTGTCAGAAAGTATTTTCAGTGTGTTGTCAGTATGCTTCAGTCCTGGCTTATGTCTGTCCACCTCCTGCACTAAAGTAATGCCCTGAAGTCTCTGTATTGCTAGACTGATGGTCTGTCTGTCTTGGACATCAATGGATGTGAATTTATTTGTGCTTGTTTTGTGAACAGGGTTTGACTTAAAACGACTCAGAAAACATTGCTGCCAATGTGGATGTTAAATTAACCTTGAATATAACCTTCCTGTTCCTTTTGGTATCTTTAGCTTTTCCACATAATTGTACAGGAAACTCATAATTGTAGATCATGACAAATATTGCTGGTCAAAAGCAAACTGATTCAAGAGTCTACTTTACTCACCAAAACATTTTAAAGAAGAACACTTTGCTCCCTCAGACTTATTATCCATTTCTACTATAGCCATTAAAGGTAATATTCCCATTAACTTCAACAGTTTAGGATCAAGCTCTTGTAGAAATTCATTAAAAAGTAATAATAACAGATGAAGAATGGGTCAGCAACATTTTGCTCTTTAAATTGCTTATCCTCTGTTTCTTTTCTAGCAATAAATTATATTGGATTTCCTAAATACAACCCCAAATGTCACTGCTATCTTCCAGAAGAGAAATCTACATATTTTAAATCAGGGAGGAATGTAAGGAAAGTATAGATGTTTTTCTTGTTTGAGATAGGTATGAACTTGCATGAAGCACTACGAAACCAATGGCAAGATGGTCTCACTGATGAACAAAGAAGTCACATGCTTAATTACAGACTGACACATATTTAGAACCCAGAGTCTGGAGAAGGTTCTGTGACGAGTTGCACAGAGCTGAGGTGTATGGAAGTCATAAACATCTGTCTGATCACGAGCAGAAAAAAACCTTTGCATCTGATAAAGGATATTTTCTGTAGTGAGTTTGTAGATTTTTAGTGTCATTTGGAGAGATTAATAGGTTAGCTAAACTCCTAATTTCACTGTTTAGTGGAAATTTTATATTCCTGCTTCATGTCTACAAATGTAAGTTACAAATCTGGGTATCATGCTATATAATGAAATGGTGGATTTACCAGGTGACAGAAACATAGCATATTCTATAGTCTTAAAATGTTCTATAGACGTTGGGTAATTAATAATCAGAAGAAGAAACTTCTAAGGTAATAGTAAAACATAAATCTATCAAGGCAGAGACTCTAAGTGACTTTCCATAAACTGCAGAGAAAGTAACTTTAAGAGCCAAGATTAAAAATGTTAAGAATTTGGCTTTTTGCCCTGTACTCAGTGTACAGCCTACATATGATTTGAAATTCAACTAGTATTTTACAAAGAAATGAAATTTTCAAGGTTTATCATAGCAACTGTTTGAAATTACATTGATTTAAAATATAATATGAAATATTATAATCTCGATTATATATTTATTTTGAGGAAAGTTTTAATAACTATTACAGAAGTTTTAATGTCTTAAGACTCTTTGTGTAGAGGATGGTAACAAAACACAGAATACAAGCAAAATTTTATATAATTTCTTTCTTTTCACTTGTCTCCATCAAAATCTAAAATAACTCCTTCCTTCTAAGGAACTTTTTCTTTTGGATTACACTGATACCCCTCAAGAATTAGAAGAGGACCCTTGAGTTCTTTAAATTTATTAGACATGTTCTTTAGCATGCAAAAATATGTCCTGTTTAGAGACTATTCATATCAATTTTCCTCTTCATGCTTGCTGCAAAAAAAAAGTGGATGAAAAACTAAACAAAACTGCTTCAGCATGATTCCTTTCCATGGGCTGGTCACAGAACATGTCTGTACACAGTGTGGACCAGCTCTGTCTAGGTGGTCCTACTTGAGAAGGAAACTTGGAACAGATAACCTCCAGAGGTTCCTCTCAACTTCAATCATTCTGTGATTCCATGGCAGTTTCATTTTTAATTCAAAACTTAAATAACACTAAAATACCTTTGGCTTTTAGGGAGGGAATTGGGGCGGGATTTTTGGGGGAGTGAACTCTGATATTTTAGAAAAGACCACTATCATCTGTATTTTAAGACTGATTCCATTGCGGTAATGAAGATAATTTTGTTTGCAAAAATTATATTTTATACATGCATAAAGGAAGTAAAGATTTGGGTTGTTTGTTTGTTTTCTTTTCCCGAAGTGGAGTAGATGTTTAGAGTACATCATTTATGTAGGCGTAATAGGGTGAGGGCTTCTAAGGAAAAAGGTAAGTGATGAAGCTCAAAGACAGAGAACATAGGAATGTTTCCATTCCGGAATGAGTAATGCACAGATCATAGATTCCTGTGAAAGAAGGCAGTCACTGATTGTACTCTGACTGTACTAATGTCCTGGGAGGAGAGGTGTATGAAGCAGAAATCAATCCACATCCTTTGGCAGAAAACTCCAGTTAAAAAGAGGAACATCAGAAAGTACCATTCATCTTTTCTACATAGTAGATCTACATTGCTATAGAATCAAAATTTAGTTGTAAAAACTATTAATCAAGTTTTCAAAATTCATCTTTCCAAAGGGAATCCATAAGTCTGACATCATATTTATGAGTTTTGCCTTTCTTTATTGCTTTCATTCCTGGTTACCTGGTGTAATTTTAAAGAACCAAATATCATTTGTTTATCTATAATTACAGATTATGTTCCAAGATTTGAAATCATGGTCTTTCCTTTAGAGCAAATTGTCACTGTGGAAGTTCCATTACATATTAAATTATGTTGCATTCTTCATGGGTTTTCTATAAACAAAATATTTGTCTATCAGACATTTTTCTTTTTTTTTGTCACTCAATGTGAAATCCAAGACAGTACTTAAAACTGCAGTTAGCACTTCTAATTATCTTGATTTTTTGTCAGATCACTTTCCAACTTTGTCAGACCAATTTCTTCCTGCACTCCTATTTATGAAGCTACCTGCTCCAAAAGTCTGCAAGTTCTTCAAATGATAAAGTTTCCTGTCATTTTGATTCTTATTTTATGAGCTTTGGAGATGCTATTCCCAGCAAAAGTTACATGTTGCCTACATGTCATTTGTAGTTTAGATTCTCATTGTGAAAAGTACCTTCCACTAGCTTTTAAATCAAAATTACCACCAGTGTCAGATTCCTGGCAATCACAGCAATTCAATTATTTCCTGACAGCAGAATGACATATTCTTCTGACTATGTTTTCATTAAATACATAAAAGCTATAAACCCCAGGAATTTGTCATTCTTCTGAGTAATAATCTATAGTGTGTCAGAAAGCTTTTAGTCTTTTGTTACAACGGTAACTATATTTATTTTTCAGGACTTCATAGTAATGATCTACATATAATGTCCTCCAACACAAAGATTGAAACTTGGTACAGTGTAATTGTAGCTGTCTTGTATTACTTAGGCACTTTCATAATTTATTATCAATTTCTATTCTAAACATCTATGTGTATTAATGTGCCTCAAAGACTCCTTTGGTGAAGTTCCCAGACTGATGAGACTAGCAGAAAATATTGGTTTGACAGCCAAAGGCTAAGAATTCTTCTTTCATGCATGGTGCCTTTTCTTGCTAGCACTGAACCTAAAAACAAACCATAGCCACTCAACTGCTGTTTGGTCCTTCCACACAGGTGCTTTGCAGATGTGTCATTATCCTCTCTGCCATCTGCTTTTCTACTATGGAAAATGAAACATATTGACAAAATCCTGATTGTAGTTCATACTAGACATTTGAGAATATATTAAAAATACAAGTTTGTTTGAGTATTAATTTTTGGTACTTCTAGGCATTTGACCTGCCACATTTTTTTGGTTAGTTGGGTTGGTTTTGGTGACAGTTGTAAAAGAAACAAATAACGCTCATGTCTAATAGGCATTTCTTCCCCAGAAGGTTCTCTCATTACATATCTTTTTGTATTTACACATAAACATTTCATTTAGCAGTGAATTATTCCCTATATTTTCTCCAGACACTTCATCTTTGTAGCTATGCAGGGAAATGTTGTTTTTTTAAATTTCTTAGATTAATATTCAATAACAACCTACTTCTTTTTTATTATTTATTTATTTCTAGAACACTCACACTTGTACTTGACAGTGAAGTAGTCTTAATTTGTTCATTTTTTCTACGACTTCTACACTATTGTAATTCAGCTCCCACGGAGTGTCACCAGAAATCTATTTATCAGCTGCATCTTGTTCAACATACCATTGCAGGGTTCCTAAACAGGAAAAAAATCACATTCCATTCCATTCTATCAGACATTCATTGGCTCCCAGATTGCAACAAAAATTGGTTTTGTGGAGCTTTATGTGGCTTTCCCTTCTCTTACTTTTACTACCATATGTTTTTTTCTTCACTTTTAATCAACCTCAGCACACTCTGAACAAGCAAAATCCAAATTTCTGTTCACCCCCTACAGCCTATTAATGAAGGTCTCCCTTCTATGCAGTTTTTTCCTATAGCGTGGCTGTAAAAAATAGTATCTGTATAGAAATATATTATGCTATTTGCTTACGTAGGGAGATGATTCAGGAAACGAGGAAAGAAGGGGAAGAAAAGCTTCAAATGGAGAGAAAAACCGTAAGGATGAAGTTGAAAGACAGGAAATATAACAGGGCAGAAACCCTTTATAGGACATTGCATATGAGTCCTAAACACATTAGTCTGATCTGTGCTACTATTACTTCGGTCCCCAAAAAATCCTCAGCAAAGAAAGTTTCAAGCAACATCGAACAGAAGGGTGATTTCAAGAAGAACAAAAAGTTATAATCAGCATATTTAATCAATGCTCCTGAGTATATTTACAATAGAGAACACTAACTCTTTGGCACGGAGAGTAAGAATACTTTATCCTAGATGACTGCAGAGTGTGTGTAGCAAAAGGATTAAATTAATCAGGGAGATCCAGAAGAAGAAGATCTCCAGGATCAAGCAGAATTAAAGCCAACTTATTTACAGGACAACAGAACTAATGTCATTCACAAAAGAGAGAAATCAAAAATGAAGGTCTCTAAATACTAAGAAGGTGAAATAAGGAAGCAAAAGCAATACTATAAATTTCAGCCACTGAAATAAATGTCTGATGAGCAGAAACAAGGACTGCAACTGTGTTCAATGTCTGTGTTCACGTCACATGATAGAGTCACACCAAGACATAAGGAAAACAAAGAGACATTAAGGTTGGAGTTATGTTGATTTCCAAGTAATGCATTTGCCAAAAAAAAAAAAAAAAAAAAGACAGCACTTACTTTATCCTACCTGCTTATTACTTTAAGTCAGATGACTTGTCTTCTGGTGGAGACAGTATTATTGTGCACCGATAGTGCCACTAAAATTCTCTGCATGAGACCTTCCATTCACAAAACCCAGGAGTACCTGAAGCCCAGGCCTGAACACCATTTGATATGAAGGACATCTCAAGCATTATATCATGTAGGATCAAGATCTATTGTTTTCAGGCTTTCAATAGTGTTTCACATTAAGCAACATATAAGGTATTTCTTTTAAATTTCAAGCCATTTGATGGAATTATTCCTCAAGGAAATCAGCTGCTGTTACTATGCATCACCATTTTATTTCAAATTCATAAATCTGTATTGATTTTCTGTGGCATATAATATTTGGGTAATAGCTCAAACAAAACCCATCTGGCATAATCAGCTGGAGATGCTGAATTTAGTGAATCAAACTGGAAAGTTACAATATGCTGTGTCAGTAACAACATGTCAGCTATTCAAGAGGTAATAAATAAAGGCGCAAAAGTAAAGAGGAATAAAATAATAATTTAAATAGAAAAAGATGAAGCAACAAAAAGTAACACTTTATTGCATAAACAAATGTACACAATAAAGGTCTAGGTTTGAGGAAGAACATTTAATAATTAATAAAAATATAGGGTGGCACTTGATTTACACAGCCAAAGAACGCCTTTATTACATTATATAAAGCAGGGAGTTATTGCTTGGATTTCCTAACCTGTATTCTAAGTAGCAAAGTGAGTGCTGCAGATATCTGATGTTCATGAAGTTCCTGCACTGGAAGGAATATCACCACATTTGCTTATAATTTAATGTTTCACTCAATGCTAAAGGCAGCAAAATAAAAATTGATCTAGAGCTGTTAAAGAGCCTTCTATTAGAACTCAGAAAAATACATTTGTCAAGTATCACCCTCTGGCTTCATTTTAGGCATGAGTGAATATATGATCTTTAATTCCTAGTCAGGTTTTGGCAAAATGAAGTTCAGGAAAATTCTTCTGTTAGTAAGTAATAAGTAAGGAAAACTAAAGTACTTTTAATTTTTTCTCTTTCATAGCAAGTGGCACACACCCAGTTAATCGTATAGTAAGTCAGCTACCACAAGAAAAGTTGATATATTATGGTTTTTGGAAAGGTGTAGTTAGAGATATGAAACAATAGCAAACATTTGATCAGTTTCTTGAGCTAGACTAGGACATGTAACAACTGCTGGTGTTTTGTAGTGTGGAGTGCACCTCCAGACACCAGCATTTTATGACAATACAGGGAGAAATAAAGTACTGTATGTGAAATAACTATAGGTTCCTTTTGTCTTAGATGAGACCCACTGTGTCAGAAATGTGATTCTAATACATTCACACATAATAAGTTTTGGTTGTTTTTGTTGAAATTTTATTTGGTTCATTGGTTTTTCTTTTTTTTTTTTTCTAAATAGATAACAAAATACAGCAGGGAACTCAGAAAGGATGGGAGATTTTTGAGATCAATTATTTAAGCTGTCTTAAACATTGCACAGGAGATAGGTTATACACATGAGGTATATGGCAGTTGAATACAATGGGAATTTCTATTATTGATTAAAGATATAGAGAGTTAAATTTGGGAAAAAGTGAACCATACTTCTGCAGCCTACAAGAGTTCATATCTTACCATGCCTTCACCAAAGTCAGTAATTCCAAGGTTAGCTAAAATGTTCAAACCAAGAAAAGGATACAAGTACCTTCCAACCACAACTTCTACTTAACACTAATAGAGCTTGAGGTATTAGTAAATTAAGATTTCTACTGGCATAATGTTCCTGTGCTTTCATCCTATTTCTTATTTATATTACCCCTATGGTAAAAGATAAATTTTTCAGCTTGGTAGCCCAATTAAATTTATTTCTGTTCTTTTTAACAGACATCCTCAAATTTTTATTCAAATATTTTATACAAAAAACAGTAAAACCAATATTACTGCGCTGCAAATTTAAATCAGAAAATCATATTTAATAGTATTAATTTCAGCATCATGGTTGGAGACTGCCATTTGTCCTCTGTTTCATGGGGTTATCAGAAGCTTTTGAGAAAATCTGAAAACGAGATGGAAAATTAAAGGGCTTTCATTCTGAATTAATCTTGCAACTAAAGAGCCATACTGTTTACGATTTCTAAAAAGTCAGTTTGGTTCATTATAAGTGAATAACAAATATCTGAACAGCAAGGTAACAGTGAATAAAAATTCTATTTAAGTCAAGAGAGAGCTTTACTACTGACTATGTAACAGACATAAGATTTAACCCAGTAGAAACTGGGTTTCTCACACTGAAACTTAGCGTGAGATTTTTTGGTGTCCTGATTTTTTGTTATAAAATAGTTATACAAAGTTTAAACCAGAGCCTCAACCCTAGAGGATGCATACTTAGGAAGAAAATTTTGTCAATTCAAAGTTCTAGTTATTTTCTTTGCTGGAATGTTTCAATTGAAATAAAATTTATATGGAAAACTACGGAAAATATTTTTTTCAATTTAACTTAGCAGCTGGAATCCTTAGTACACACACGGAGAAATATACATAGCTTATTAAAATCAGTGTGCTAGTTCTCAATTATTGCATCTTAAATATACATCTTTACTTCAGAACATTAGTTCAGAACTGAATGTAAACTCAAGGGCCTATTTCACCCATATAATTTAGTAGTATGTTTGAACTGCATAAAGGGTTTCTGTGCAACCTGGTATATCCACATCAAGTAGCGGTAAAATAGCATTCAGAGGCAAAGATAATTAGAAATTCTGCAGCACTGGTTTGCTTGCAACTTCTTAGTACATCTTCATGATGCTTCATTGGACAGATGCCAAATACACCCTAAAAAGGTAGATTTTGGAAAATAAGGTTGTATACAATTTCTGTATTCTTAAGCTGGAGCTAAATGCATTTTTTGAGCACATAAATAATTTACTGTCGTATTTTATCATCTTTTTTACTTTTTCACTTTGCATTTCCTCTATTTTAGAACACATCTTCATGTACAGAATTGGCACCAGAGTTACAGTGTTAAAAAGGAAATCTCAAAAGCGCTGTCTAATGTGATGCAAAAGAGGCTTCCCTCTGCTCAAGCTCACACAACTCCAGGTGATGGCATGTGTTTAGTATGTCCTCATGACTGGGTCAGGATTTAACCTAGATATGGATCCAACTAGAGGGGCTAAGAAACTCTTCTGGACTCACCACTGCCAGTTTGTCAGAGAGCTGCTGAACCAAGAGAGCTATGTTAGCTCTTGTAGCCTAAAATTTCGAGTGATCAGAACCCTAATTTCTGTTAATGTGTCCTAGCCACAGCTCTGACTTAGGTACATGATTTTTTAAGGGGAAAAGTTGTAACTTTGACATTTGCTGTACTAACTATTTTACTATTAGCTGCTTTATTATTCTATCTATCTACCTACCTACCTACCCACCTTCCCACCTTCCCACCTTCCTACTTGCTCGTTATTCATAACGCTTGGTGTGAAGTGTTAATAGCACCATGCCTGTAAGGCTCTTATTTTTTTATAATTTTTATTATTTTAAATGTAGAAGGAACATATGCCATTAAAAACCAAACAAAAACCCAACAATAACCAAATATTAAAACTAAACAAAAAAAATATATATATTAAAAAAGACAGATAATTTTACGTACCAAGGTTAGACCTTGGGAAGGACTAGTATTTCCTTGAACAAGGAAATTCAGAAATCTATGACCTTGATGAGCTGAAAGGAGTTTCTTTTCTTTTTTTTACTTTTTTTTTTTTTTTTTTTTCAGTAGCTAAGTCAAAGCTGCTTATTCTCCTGTATTTTTTACTTTATTTTTGTGGACTGCATGCAAAATTGCCTCAATAGATCATAGCCAATGAAATCTGAGGCTGAAATAGCAGGTTCATAACATTAGCAAAGGGAAATAGATATGTGAAGGAAGAATAAAAATGCCATGTATTGGGCATAATATTAGAACAGTTACATAAAGAATTTGAAGCTAGGCTAATGTATTTCTCTATTTTTCCATGCATACATACAAGGATTTGATATTTTTTTTTTAATTTCTTGTTACCACACTTAAAATTTCCTTTAAGAGATAAGCAATGGGAAACTACCAAATCAAGCTATTAAATGTGTTTGAAAATATATTTTTGTATTAGAGATATATTATTCAATTCCACTTTTGTTGAAGTGAGCAAGTAATAGAACATGGAAACAGGATAAGGTCCAAAATTCTACAGCTTCATATGGTTATTTTAGGTTTGGAATCTAAGTCAGATTTTTATAGAAAATTATTTTTTAAATAATATCCTTTCTTCCTGTTTTCCTTGCTTTTGTAGAATATTCAGGGTCTTGTGACAGAAAAAGAGATTTTAACTTTTCTCTGCAGGCTAAGCTAATTAAATAAAATAGAACAGAGATTTCAACCCTAATAAATCTGACTGTATTAAGACTGTGTCACTTTTGTCACTCTTTCAATAAAGCCAGGAGGGATTGATCCTAAAGACTTTTTAACCATTGTGCATGACATTAGAAATATTTTTTCAATCCTACACTATCAAACTGATTGCTTAAATATGAAAATCTATGTACCCTGTATGAACCAGTATGAGTTGGCTTGTTAGTGCAAAAGACAAGTGACAGACTGTCACATAAGCAGTTTCACAAGAGAGACTGATTTGCACTGCTGCAATATTCAAAAGATTATGATCTATAATCACAGTACGCAACAAAGAAAGTGGTGCATCTAAGTATCCTAAGGATTTTATGATACGACCATGTTAAATGTATTAACGAATCAATATTTTCAGAACTAGGGACTATTTATATACAATTCTCGTATTGTATTCTTTATAAGCTTAGTGATGTCAACATTGTATCTGGAACAAAGCGATGACTACAGTTCCACGTTCATTTTGTTTCTTACGAACACGGCCGGTCTAAACATGGCAGGAACTCCTTGATACGGATCTTCTGAAGATTTTAGTCCTTTAAAATCTAGGTCTTATATCTGAAAAACTAAGGTCAGAGTTATAATCTGCATCAGGTAAAGTTATCTTTCAAGTCTGCAAGCCAGAGTACTGAGGATTTTTTTTTTAAGTGTTTATCAAGTGTTGCTCCATGCGTTTGGAAGCTATAGTAGCAAGGAGACTGGAATTATATTCACACTGCTGAACCCATACTATTAACAGTCCTTACATTGTCCTGCAGGTCACTTACTATAGAGGACAAAGTTGTAAATCTAGTGAGGATCCTTCAGACACCAAGTCAAAGGTTAAAACAGGCTATAGAGAACAAACAGCTAAACTGTTCCCATGGGAGTTTTCTATGCACAGTATGTTGGTGGGATAAAAGCTTCCACAGCAACCACAGGCTCAGTATCAGAGCATAACCCTCCTAAATTATGCAATATACTTACGATTCCTAAGCCTAGCTAGTGTATTTGTATGGCCTCCTCACCTATTATGGTACTGAATATATTTTTCACCTCTCCTCGCTTTACTTTAAAGCTATAATCCTAAGGAACCTCATAAACTATAGAGCTGCTGAAATTATGTGACTGGCATGTACACATCAGATAAACCAATACACTTGTGATCTTGGCAATTTCAGAAAGTCATCTTTACACAGGAATGAACAGATTGTCACTGATTTCTACAAGGTGTTGTTTTATAAATAATGGTAAGAACTGGAAAAGTTTTCATTTTCTTTCCTTTGTTCTTATTTATTTTTAAATGAATAAGAAATTTTATCTGTGGTAATATAGAAATGGTTTGTTCTGTTAATATATCCTCATCTGCTTCTCCATCAGCATATGGGAGGGTAGCCATATATAAGCAACTTTAAAAGAGAGATTTCTGGAAATGCCATTACTTACACAATTAAAAATTGAAGATCTTTCAAAAATTTGTTACTTCAAGCAGTAACAAGTGAATATTCCCAGAGCCTTCATATATATTTTTATAATACATCAGTAATAAGGCTAATGACTTATTATTGTGGTACATTGTCACCTAAAGTCCGATTGTCAAAGTTCCTTTGACAAAGCCAAGGAATTGAACTTTTATTAACAGAGAGATTTCAGTCTAAATAAATAAAAAAGTGGGGAATAAATAGGTGTGATTATTCCTGGAGTGCAGCTAAGTGAAGGAAATGACAAGAAAATGCTTATGGTCTGTCTTGCTCCAGTTAGCAAAACAATTAAGTATATGCTGAACTTAAACAAAATTGATTTCTCATTAAAATGCGTTTCTTAAGACATGACCTTGAGTGTGAAGCTTACTTCAGTTGCACAACCCAGCTTGATGCTCCTTGGATAACTTCTTGTGTCACGTTGGTGTGTTCATTGTATGGTTTGAACTGTGCAAATCTCAATAGTCTGTTGGAGATTGGCATTGAAAGCCGACTGGGATCTGTAGATCCTGTACCAGAGCTTTCCTTCACTGCTGCATTTTTGGGGGACAAAGAGAGAAATAAGTCTCATTTGGCTGAAAAGCTAAAAGGATGACTACCAAAAAAATAATTAAAATTTCATGCTAAATAGAAACAAGTATTCATACATCAAAATCTTTCTCTTAAGCATATTTTATTAGAAATCTAACTAGTAAGCAATTGGGAAGTTTCTTTGCAAAGTTATACAACAGTTCATATGGGCAAGTTAAATGGATATACATATTACAAAAAGCAGATGCTTTGCTTTTGATCTGCTTATTTTTTTTCCTAGAAATATCTTGTGTTCTACTTGTGTTTCATGTATGATTTTCCTCCAAATCCTAAAAGTTGATTAGAGATCACTGAAAACCAACAAGTGTAATCAGGGTACCAGAAGCACTGTCTGACAAAAAAAACCCACAACGAAACAAAACAAAACAAAAATAATAATGATAAAGATAATGATAATTATAATAACAACAATAATAAAATAAAACTAAATACCTTTAGCATTACTATTGGAAAAAATGAAAGAAATAGAACTAGCGGTTTTCAGTGTACTCAGTGATTTTTTGGACAAAATACTAAAAATAAAAGCAAATGATGACGAATAGGAAAACCCAAACTATCAAAGCCGAAATTATTTTCTGTGCTTCAAGACCTGATTTAAAAGACATATGTCAATAAAACAGATGAGATAAAACCTTGGAGGCAAGAATGAAGAAGATTCAGTTTATGACTTCTTCCAGAACTAAGGAGCTTTTTAGTTTGAGAAGTTTAAGTGAGACCTAATTTACGTTGCAGCCAGCTTGACTCCTGAAAACAAAAGCACTGAACTTGGGTGTGTTAAATTAAGTTTGTGGAAAACCCACACAAATAATACAATAAAAAGAGTTATCTAAAAATTCTTTCTCTTTTATAAATCCCATATTATATTCTCTGTTTTAGAAAGATAAGTATATCACCTAATATTGCAAGAATTAATTTATTAAATGCTATACAAGAACTGCATAAAGTCTCATTTGTAGATGAGACTGAGAGGAGCCCATCACTAAATAAGTCCATCACTATAATCTAGTATATGTTTTATGTTTTAAAGCCACTTTTCAAAATGTCAGGCTTGCAAGCACATTTGTGCATATTTATTAAGTCATAGAAGTTCTCATTTTCCAAAATGATGTAGTATCTGTTTATTTGTTTTGGGTTGGTGAAAGTTTTGTTTTGGTTGTGTTTTTTGGAAGGAAGGAAGAAAGGAAGGAAGGAAGCAAGGAAGGAAACTAACTTTCTTGCTTTGTACAAATTCTAAATTGAGCTGGGATAAAATTGTGTCTGTAACAGATGATAGTAATATATTTATTGTTCCTTGTAATAATTTATCACTGTTCAGACTCCTAATATTCCAAGCAATATGCTAAATACATACAATATTATTGGACTTTATAGCTCTCACCTGAATCTCTGATGCAACTGAATATGATAGAACAATATAGGTCAAAAATTTGCAATCAAAGCTCAAGTAGAAAGAATTTTTTTGTGTGAAAATTTGTGCCCATTTTATTGGACATGCTATAGAAATGAGTTTCAGGCATTAAAAGATAAAAATAAATCTTATTGTATCTAAATAAAACTTCTGTCACTGACTTCCTTTGAGGCTTGTAAAACCCCCCCTAATGCCCTTGTTCCATGCTCTCCGGTTCTGTATTCTCTGACTTTTCTGTCATTCTTTCTTCACTTTTCCAATAAAAAGTGTCATTTCTTTGGGCCAAAGGTTACTTTTTTCTTCTTTATTCATATTCAGTTCTTTTGGCTTATGTGGGTTGACAGAAGTTTTCCCTGACACAAAAATTATTAGGGCAAAAAGTAGGAAAAAAAGAGAAAAAATCCCCAAATAATAATAATAATTAAAAAAGAAGATGATGAAATTATTATCTTTGATATATTTTTTTTCATTGAGGGATAATGAAAATAAAAGTAAGTTTTCCTATTAGCAGGCCTCTAAGCCCTCTGTCCTTGAGATGCTGTATTTACAAAACTGACTTGCAGACCTTACCTGGAAAAATCTGGTTAATGATAAACGTTGTCCATGATTAGTTACATTTTTTTTAGTTCTTATTTGAAGATAAATTTTAGGTGCCTTTTCGTCTGTCTTTTGTTAAATATCTTTTCTTTTTAGAACCTGTTCAAAACAGTGCAGTAAACTTTCAGGCAAAAAAGTGCATTTTTTTTCTTCATTCTATTTTGTCAAGCTTGAGTGAAACTTAAAAGCTGATTGCCCTATTCCTAAAGACACAAAGAACTGCAGATTTTCAGAAATGCACAGATCAGCTCTGAAAAAATAAAATTTTAAGCAATATGCCTGCATAATGTTCATTGCCTGACACAGTATTTAAACAACATTTTCTTTTGTGATCAAATTTGAGTAAGAGATAATCTTTGTGTTCATATCAAGGGGGTAATCAGCTGGTGATGCCCACCCACTTTTGTACAGTTATGTATGCAGTACAGAGTCTGAGCCAGGCAGTGTGCAGTGCATATAATCTGAGTAAGATAAGCAAAGTGAAACAAAACTTCTATTTTTCAAAGTGTTTTAGGACTGGTAAAGATTTAATCAGCTCACATTGATTTTATGGCACTGTGTCCTGCTTCTTAATGACTAAGTCTGGTAGACTCTCACTTTTTATCAATCCAGACAGAGAAGGATGGCATTAAAAAATAAAGAAACAACTTTTTTTATTTTTTTTCTTTACATGGATTTTTTGTTTAGAAAATACTGCAAAATTATTACTTTGGCATTAGAAGAGCAGAAAAATCAGTTAAATTTATGATTCCCATTAACAATCAAATTAAAACTAGCATCACTATAAGGTAACATATAGAATCCCAAATGTATTGAAAAGTTCTAACAATTACTGAACTTTTAAATTCTGCCTAGTTTCCTTTATTTCACTGGGAGCAGTAGCTACTGAACAGGCAAATAAAACTTGTTAGGATTTATCTTGTAAGATTTATTTATTCACTTTTAACAAATTAGCAGAAATATAGGAACTGTTATTGCTGAAAGGATTTTAGACCACAGTCTCCTGTGACAGAATTGAGTTGCAAACTTTAATTATCTGTTCTGAAGTGCTATATTATCGACAAATATAACTGCGGAGCATAAATCAGTAAGTTTTCACAGAGTTATTTTTCTCCTACTTCTGGCTATTGGGACTACTGGCATATTGTTCCCTGTCCAGACAAAATTGAAATTCAGTCAGTCAGGCACAACAGTTTTCATATTTGGTTTCTAGGTGTTCCAAATTATTAAGCTATAAATAGTAGTTGCTCTCTCAGATGTTCTTGGAATCTCAAATGAAAACTATGCTGCTGATGTCCAGGAGAATTGATATTTTATATTTACATGTTCCTCTGGAAAATTATATTTTGCCCCTTGATTTCCTCACTCAGTCCCCTTTAGGCTGATTAATTTTGAAGATCAGCCTTGGAATAGGCATTTCAAACTCTTCAGATGAGATAGAGAAAATCTTGAGAGGGCTTCTTTACACATTTCAGAATGATTTATGCTGTTCAGAGCATGGGACGTCCAAAAGGCTTTTGTGTGGAATAACTCAGCTGGGAAAATCTTGAGGAACAGTAAAGGCATCTGAACTCAATCCCACCCCATGTTCCATAGTATCTAATGGAGGTGAAATGCAGTGTTTTCCTGAAATCTTCATTTTCCTGTTGGTGTGGAGTGTCCTATACCCTACTGACACATACCAGACAACTTTCAAAGATCAGCCTGTCGCTTTCGCTGTTCAGGATGTTTTCTGTTTGTCCGTACATTTTGTGGAGAGCTTGCAGGATTACAGGAGGCCGAGTAGACAGGACGGGGCGGGGCAAGGGAACTGATGCTGTTCACTCCTGTGCATCACTGAATGGAACCAAAGAAGAGTAGGGAAGGCTAAAATACACATAAACATGAGCATGCAGATGAGATGTGGTATAGTCTTTAAACAAATTCAGACAAACAAAAGGAAACTGGCTGGTGCTACATCGTCCCTGAAGTATTTCTTTGGAGAGTAGCCTCCCTCTATCCGTGTACTAAATTCTGAATGCTTCCCAGCAGTGTTTGCATTTCTGGCCTTTTAATGAATTTTATAGTAGAAAGCTGCTCAGTACTTACTTGTTGCTTGAAACATGTATTCTGTTTCATTTGTTCATGTCACATTTGTTTAATGGGATTTACTTTCAGTTAAGACATTGTTTAGGTAGACTGTGAACAGCAAAACTATCCATGTAACCACAGCTGTTGTAGTCAAGGACCAAACACATCTTAATACAATTTCACTGAAAATCAAAAATATTCAGGAGTGATATATTGGGCACTTCACATGATGTTGGTAAAAGTCTCAAGAAGGACTTAAAAAATTATTCTTTTATTTTTTTTTTATTTTGGAAATGAACTTCACTTGTGATTGTGTTAATTCAATCGTTATTACTTACGATTTTACAGTAATAAGGATGGAGCCCCCAGCTTTCTTACTCTTGTGCTGATACATAAGTTCACCTCCCTGGAGATTATTTTTTTTTAAACAGTGAACATACGAAGAAGAAAAATTTTATTACGAGTTACTGCAACTAGATATGAAAAGGGGTTTGTGTCTACATATGGCTGTAATAAAAATGGAGGTATTCTGTCCTCTCAACTCCTGAGTGGCCAAATTTTGACAGTATCAAGCAGCCTGATGCCTATGTTGAGCAGCATCCTCTCTGTTGATATGTAGAAACTTGGTGATCTCTGTATCTGATAGTCTCTACAGAACGTAAAATCTTCTTGAATTCAACAAATGAAAGATTCAATCTGAAACAGAACAGCCCTCTGGATGAAAGTACAAATGAATCTACATGTTCAAGGTGGAAGATCTAGCCAGTGCAACAACAAAATTCTCTCAAGCTGTTGTACCATAGTGGTAATTAAGTAGTGTCTGGACCTGTGAATAAGGGTTGTCATGCGGACTTTAGATGAAAACATTTTCATTTCCATGTTTAATCAATGTCTAAATATTTTTTATTAGGAAATCACTGTCAGAAAAACAATTTAACCACCACACTTCATAATGTGTCTTCTACAAATCAAGCATATATAATTGCTCTATGCAAATTAGTAAAACTATACTTATTGTAATTATGTCTCACACGGCTGGCATTAATTATGGGTGGAAACCCTCTGCAAGCTTTCCAGCTGCAGCTATTCTGTACATTGAATGACAGAAGATCCCACTGAAGAGTTCAGCAGAACCACATGCCAGGGAGTCCAGTTATGTGACCAAAAGCATATGTCCTGAGGAACTCAAGTTAAATCCTTCCTGTAGCATTGCGTCACCAGAGAAATTACAGAAATCCAAAAAATTGCTAAATGTTAATAGAAAATAAATATTTTTTCTAAGGTTTAATGAAGCATTAGTGAGTGAAAAAGTGAGGGGAAGATATTAAAAAAAAGTGTATAGCTTGCTATTTCTGTGGGCTTATGAGGTGAGGTGGCTTATGGAACAACATTCCAGTGAAAAAAAGAAAGTGTCAAGAAAAGTAGCCCTACAAGAGGGCTCCCTCGCTTTCCCCTTCTCCCCCTTGCTTCCTTTTCCCTACACACTTAACATCACAAAATAAAGTCTGCACTGTTGAACTGGCATTTGGTTTCATCTGCACCTTGGTTTGGGAGAGGACTTGTAATGCTTGCCTTGCAGTCCTTGTCATATTCCCTCACTACTTAAAATAGATTAGTTGTGGGACTCAATCACTTATGGTTGATTGCTGCCTGATCTTCGATTCCTAACAATTGTACTGCACCCTTTGAAATTGGCTCTGTCTTGAAATTGAGATAGCTGAGAATCCTTTTGCTGTGTCAGCCTCATATGTGCATGAATATGAAGGGTAATGAATGGTTGACCCTTGCATCCTACTCTAGTTTTCCTTTATGGATGATCATCTTATTTAGCTCTTACGTAGTTACCTTTTGCTTTGATTACATTCTTTTGTAAAATTGCCTTTATTGTTTCAAGTTAAACTTGATGAAATAATGGAATTAATTTTATTTTTAGCTTGTATTTTAAATATTTTTTAAAAAATGCTGGTTAAATACAATATGAAAAATAACGTATTATATTTGTATTTCTTGTGTTTGTATGGTTATTTATTGCCTTCCCATTTTTAGATACTTTCAAACAAGCTTTTAACCTTTCTGAAATTTCAATTTTAATTGTCTAGTTTCATCTTCATTGTATTACTTGTTTATTTTTTTGGCTCTTTTATCTTATAATGACAACAATTTATTGTGTTCATTACATGCCACATTGATGAAGACAATATTGCATACATAGTGATACATATATTACATAGCTGCATGCATTTTAATGACATTTATAGCTAAAATAACAACTTATATTAAATTAATATCTTGAAAATTTATTTAGAATAGGGACTCATTGTAATGAATCACTTTCTGCCATCAAGTGTGGGAAGGTACTAATATATGGAAATACCTTTTGATATGCCCAAGAATATCAATGCCAGAGCATGAATGTGGGTGTACTTGATTTACTTCATCTATTTTGTTATGTTTATGTATTTAGTAGCTTGCCATTCCAGAATTGGTATGGAGGAATTCTGTGGGGGGAAAAAAAGTTAGTTCAATTTATACCAAATTTATCTTCTTGTTAGTTACTTCCAGAAGCAACCATCAGAATATAGGCAGGATAAGAAAATATAAATGTTCCCTCAGTTTTTATTGGTAGCCTTCTCCCAGCACAGTGGGTTTATGTCCAAGAATGTGCATGTTTAACAGATTGCTTCAGACTCTAAGTCATTAATCACTTCCTAGGAAACCAATATGCTACATAGAATTTAACAGTTTAATACTATAACTCAATTACATTCAACTTCTTTAACATAAGATGACAGAATCATCAACATTGTGTTCCAGTTACTGTTATTCCTATTGACTTCTTGACCAAACACTTTAGGTGATGCTTAAATTCTTAAGGCAACAGGCATTACAGGCAGTGAAAAGGTGTGCTTTCAATGCAATCAGAACTAAGCAAGGCCTGAATTTGAGGATCTGATCCTAAAATTGTCCAAAAAATACACTATTTTCTGGCCATCTTTTGTTTCTGCATCTGATACTATCTAACATACATATTGACAGATAAGGAGGATGATAAACAGCCCATTCTTTATTTTCTAATTCTGGTAATTTGTGCAGGGTTTATGGTACACCTGCTTACATTTTATTTTTCCATCACCAGCATGTAAAAAAAAAAAAAAATCACCGTTTGCTACTGACACTTCATCAAGGTAAATTTCAATTAACTTCTCTGAAAAGTCTTGTCAACCTGGACCATTTAGAAAAATCTCTAGTTATCTCTACATTCCACAGTTTTTAGAAAAAATTGAGGCCGAGCTGTCAGGGAGTAATAATTTCTAAAAATTTTTATTTATTTTTTTTTAACATGCTGTAATTACAAAAAACTTTAGTGAACTACTCTAGGGGTCACAAGAAGAAAGTAACCCCAAACTCAAGGGTCCTATTTGTGACCCCACTTTTGAGCTTGTGCAGTTATGCACCTGTTCTATAACACAGCACAGTGGAATGTTGCTGTGAAGAGTCTCAGGTTTGGTTCTACTTCAGCAAGGCCAGGATTGAAACTTTTGTTTCTTTTTGCAGCTTGTGCATGGACATCTGTGGTGTTTTCTCCAAGTTTCACCACTGAGAACGTGTTGAGGACATATGCTGCAAATGTTACTAACATTTCCTTACAGTAAGGTGCTAATTTTTTGAGCATTCTTCTGAGAAGTTAGTCATGCTAAAAAAATTTGGCCTTTAAGGATAATAACAATAACTTTATTATTAGACAAATACACTCTTTACTAGCAGAAAAAAACCTCCAACAGACTTTATTGTTGTGTTGGCCCAGTCTTTGAAGACAACACAGGCATCTCAGCTATCACAAGTTTTTTTCTTTAAATGTTTGAGAACTCTGAAAATCTGAAATTTCTGATCAGATGGTCTTTCTGACCACAAAACATTCTTTACAAGTAAAGAGGGCCATCCATCAGAGGCTTCCCACATCTCTGTTGGTTATACATTTCTCGCTGACTGAAGCTCAGTTGCCAAATGGCAGAAGAAAGTTTGTGCATCTCTTGTAAACCATGAGAAACATTCAGCAGCACTTCAATGGAAGCAAGACACAAAATTCGAGCTTGCCTTTTTTTTTTTTTTTTTTTTTAATTACTAGTTTCCTATTGTACTGGGCTGAATTGGTTAACATGGAGTGTGAAGGTAAAATATGACAAAAGCTTTTCTTTGCTTGCCTATTTCACCGTAATAGCCAGTACTCATTTGTTCTTTGCTTTGGCAACTTAGGTATCAAGCACTAATAAGAAGCCAGAGACAGACCATAGGAATTGCACACTGCAGTCTGCTAACTGATAGAGGAAGAGCCAAAAAGACATTCAAGATGAAAAAAAAAGAAAAAAAAATCCCCGGTGTGAGGAGCTTGGGCACTGGGTTCAGCTACAACCGTAAATTTAGCTTCCGCAGAGGCTTGCTAAAAACTACAAAGACAAAAAACATCCAGGGGATGAACTCATCCTATTTCAAGCCTTTGCAGATGGTTGATTCTCTAGGTATATCACTTTTATGACCACCAGCTGAAGTACTGTCACTCACCTTGAAACAGCCAGCCAAGCTTGTTCCACTAAAGGCCTTGATGATGCCCTTTTATGCTCTTTTCCAGTTTCTCTTACTTTTTTTTCCTTTTCTCACATACACAAGTGGGTTTTGAATGAATTATTTGACAGTATTGTTGAGAAAGAATTTCAGATGATTGGGAAGTTAGAAAAAGAACTTCCCCCAGAATGTATCCTCTCTAACTTCTATTTTAATTTTCTATTAGGTTCAATTTCACATCAAATAACAATTCAAAACTGCTACTAACAATGTTCACTTCTATTATTTTTCTTTGGACAGCTGTTGCAGTGTTGCATGAGGTGCTGAGAGTGATGCTGTGAAGTGGCTACCTGAAAAAAGAGGCTAGACAAGATTAAGAGAATAAAAGCGGGTATTTATTGAAGAGCCTTCAAAGGTACACCTTGGGCAGTCAAGAGGCTACACCCAAGATGGACCCTGAATCATGGGTTTTTCACACTTTCACAAGTTTGGTCCATTTGCATAACAGGGTTAATTCTCCCATTACAATTTCAGGCAATGAAGTAATTATCCCAAGTTTGTCTCCCCATTCAAAGGCTTTAGTTTACATATTTTGTGGCCTGGGACAACAAGGTGTCCTTGAAGTGCGCACCTAGAGAGGGTTTGTTATGTCTAACCAGCATGAGAGAACAGTAGCTAACAGGCTGTATGAAGTTTCAGAGTTACACTCTAGGCAGTACAGTGTCTGAAAAATATAAAAGTTAAAACCTAAGGCATCAAGAGTGCATAATGTATTCTATGTTTTCTATTCCTTTTGAAAAACAAAAAAGTCATGAAATTCTATCTTTTTTTCTTTGTCCTTCTCAGTGGTTATACAGATAAAGAAAATGAATGTAGAACTCCTCTTCTGCCCAATATATTACATAATTTCTGATACAGTTTTCATTGTTAATATTTACACAGACATGAGAGATTAATTACAACATACCATGGTTCATTTATTTATTCTTTCTTACTAGTTTTGCATTTTTATTTCTGCCTTGGAACGGTAGAAGTTGCATAATATCCATGTTTAGTTCCTCCATATAAGTTGTTATTTTTGCTGTTTCCTTTTACTGCTGGTCTAATGTTTTACCTTTTTTTTTTTTTTTCAATAGTTTCTAAACTTTTGGAAAGAGTTACAGTGATAGAAGCAGTTTTCTTTACATCAGATGGCTACATTTAGAAAAGTTATTAGACCACATGTCTATATTACAGAATGGTGGAAGCAAAGATGGGAGGCAGGCAGACATGCACATGGAAAAGTTGAGGGAAAGAGTAAAATAAAAAAAATAAACAACTAAATAAAAAAACTCTAAAAATTCTGCTGTAAAACAGAACCTCTAGGTAACCACATGGTTTTTGGGAAATATTTTTAAATAATGGGAAGTGAAAAGAAGAAAACTACCATTGAAAAGGGAAAGTAACAAACTAAAAGAAAACATCTCTGCTTTTCCTTCCAAGAAAGAGGCCTATTCCAGCACTATCTGTTGTGTGTAACTTTTAACATCCCTTGATTTGGCAACCGGTCACAAGCATTCTTACTGCAAGGTATGCACCTGAGAATGCAGAGCTTATAAAACAGAACAGAACTGGTTGAAATAAAGAGACTCAGGGTGACAATGCTTTAAAAAATATTTTTTTAGATTCCTCTTTTAATATGATTGCATTATAGGACAACATGGAGAAGTGATTCTTTGATGTGTCATCACCTGACAAAGATTATCCATCAGCAGTTGTTGAAGATGTCTGAATGCTATGAATGATACATTACTACAACTTCTCCCCCTGCTTTTCTAATACCTGCAAGACATTTACATTCATGATATAGATACCATTTCAGGTCAAACCTAGAAAGAAACTTGTCTCAGACATGTAAAGGTAATAATCAAGCATGCAGACAGCAACAAAGACTCATCAGTCACCTCCCATTAGCAAATACCTATAAACCTCTTCTGATTTATTTTTCCAAGCTCATCTCCCAACACATCTAAGCAACCTCACTCCAATTTAATTTCAACTTAGTAGCAGGTGCTAGTCTGAAAGATGATGTGAGAAAGCTATTTGTAACTCTGCCAATATGAACAATTAACATAAGTTTCTTTTTTCTCTTTCTACATAAGGACATGCCTAAACTTTCTGACCTCACAGACTCCTAAAGTGCCCATTAACACCACTTTAACATTGTGGTCCCTCTGAATAAAACAAGTTTTCACATTCTCAAAATGCAATGAGATTTCTTCCACTAATTATAATACCTGTTTCATAACCAGAAGTGTTGACTGATAGACAGGACAGCTACTGGTATCTAGTGGGACACACAAACAGAGGCTCAGCAGACACTTCCTGATGCCTCTCCCCACACAAATGCTTCAAAGTACTAAAATTTTAGCTTGCTTTCTTAAGATTTTGAGGCATGAAATTTCAACACTGTCAACAAATTAGGTTCCTTAAGTCACATCCCAGCAGAGAGGACTGTTCTTGAGAAAATAAACTAAGAAATGTAGGTCAAGGGGAAAAAATAAAACCAAGGAAAACAAAATAGTTTTTTACACTTAATATATTAAAATATAGAGATGAAAAATAAAGAAAAAACATCAGGTGTTACAGTATATTGAGTGTTCCAGCTCCTATTGGCCTGATCATTTTGCCAATGAGCCAGAGTGACTTGGTGAAGAACCTGGTGTTTGTTGCCAGGCTCTCCCCAGCCTCCCCAAATGCAGCAGCTCTTTAAGCTGCTCCCAGCTCCAGTGGCAGTCTTCACTGTGATAACCATTGTTTCAAAGCAGCTGTGGGAATTGTGCTGGGGGACTTTTAGTCAGCCCAAACATGTTCTAGAGGGAAGAATTTCAAATGTCATGTCTACTCACCCAGGAGTTCACATAGCAACTTCTGCTGCAGGCTTGTGTCCTGAGGGCTGTTATGCCACGAAACTGCCAGCATAACTAGAAGATGAAATCTTTACATGAGCCCAGCTGAACATTTCATAATCTTGGAAGCTTGGTTCTGAGAGCTGGTAGCCCCAGGCACTTGCACACTATAGAATTAAAAACAAAAATAACTTAGAACATTAAATAACCCCAAACAAAATAAACCAAACAACAGAAAAAGAAAGGAAGAAAGAAATGAAGAAAGAAATGAAGAAAGAAAGGGAGAAAGTAAGATAGTTCTGTGGTGCTTGGAACACAGTTTTTAAGGAGATATTCCAGTTGGCTCATTGTCACATGGAGGGGGTTAAAAGAAGTCATGGAAAAGCAATGAGGGATTTCATGGTTCCGAGAAGAATAATTTTACTGGAGAAATTCATGCAACAGCAGTATTACTTCCTGTAACAGTGACATATATCATCCTGATTTTCTTCTGAAAGTATGAAGACAAATGGAAAACAAAGTAGTTGATGATGTTTTGTTACACTGATGCTTTTATTTATGAAGAATTTGCAACAGCTTTGCCAGAGATCTGGGAGCTGAGACTGCCCTTCTTTTCCAGGGAGCAGTTATTTCCCATTAAAATATCTCTAAACACCTCTGCTGTATGAACTTTAACACTTGCTTCACCTTCAGTCTTTTTGGAGATGGCTAATGACTCTGATAGGTCAGAAGTCTCTCGGTCTAATCCTCTTTCAGAGCCTCTCCAGAACCAAACTTCTGGATGGGGTTGGTCTCTCTGCAGTGTATGGGTGGCAACCATTTCCCAATTCCCTTATCTTTGACAAAAACAAATGCGACCATTGTATTTGAAATCAGTTCTATGGGTATAAGACAAAGATGACATATTTTACCATCTTAACAGTTCATTCTTTGAGCAGATATGACCCTGTACAATATTGAGGATGCTGTCAGTATCACATGACAGGATCGTTTGGATATATTTATGCATCACAAGCCATGGACTGGAGCAAAGGTAGGACTGCAGTTCTGTGAGTTTTAGGGGCAGCAGCGATGGCAGAATGATGGCTGCTAGCTTCACTCACCCTTGAAAGAACTCACAGCCGTTTTCCTTTTTAACCTGTCACATGAGAAGGGAAGAGTCCAATCCTTCTAGGTGACACTTAGGAGTGTGTGTTAAATCATGTTGGAAAGGTAGAGGGAATAAAAGAATTCATTGTGTCATGTGCTAACCCAGAAAGGAGCCAAAATTGGCTTTGATCTTCTTCTATTGTGTTGATATACACATTGCAAAGGTGTTTGGCACTGTTGTCTAACTTAATTAACCTGGCAGACAGTGCTTTCTGCTGCCTTTCCTTGTGTTTTTGTGGGCTTTCTTTTTTTTCAATTCTCTTTGATCAGTGTAAGCAAGTGGAATCCCTGAAGCAGATGAAGAATACAAATGTATACATATACTTCTTTCTTCCTGCCATACCATGAGATCTGTTCCAAGTGGCCTTTTATCTCTTCCTGATTTTTCCACAACATAGGAATCCCTCTCTTACAGCAATTATACATGTGTTTCAGCAAGTAAAACTGTGGCTGTTCTGTCTGGCATATGAATAGTGGTTGTATTCACAGAACATAACTTCTATCCTGACTGTAGAATGCGGTGTAGGCATGAATGGTGTGCAATTCCCAGAAAATTAGGAAATTTTGTCTCTGTTTCTACAGAAGACTCTAGCAAAGACATGAACAGCTTGTGGATACTTGAGAGTCTCAATAACTATGTTAGGTGTTAGAGTTTGAATGCAGCAGTATGCAAGTTTGCCTAATATCAAAAATGGGGTAAGAGCATGTAAATATAAAACTAAATGTTTAGGTAAAAAGTTTCAGTGTACCTACCTAGGAATTTAGCATTTATATGTGCATATCCAAGATGTGGTATCTTGGAAATGCGAATTCCCCACCACAGGTTCTGGGCACCAGAATGCCATATAAAATATTTCAAATTCCACTATTACTATTTTGATGTTGATAATCACTGTATTTATACTATCTGATTCACTTCTCACCTAAGACTTTCCACTTGTAAATGCTAAGGATGCACACCAGCATTTTTGTTGTTGTTGTTCATTGTGTGCTAATTATATTTATCAAAATACACTCTTTGCAAGAGGTAGTTAAAATGCAAACAAAAGCCCTTGTATTTACTGAAAGAAAATGTGGTTACATCTCAACATACTCCGTTAATGGAATCAGAAAGCAAGTGCTGTTTGCTCATAGGCTTTAAGTTTACACCAAATACTCAAATGATTAAACCATCCTTTATAAGTGCAAATCCATTCTCCTTGCCTCCTTGTAAAGACAGTGATATTAATATAATTAAAGGTGAGAGGATAGCTTATGTTTGTTGACTACTAATTCAGCAGTATAGCTTCTGGAAATTTTTGTCATTTATTGCTGCTCAGGAATTTATAACCTGGAGAAGCTGGTGATAATGGTCTTTAAGCCTTACAAACTCCCCAAACCACTGGATTAAAGAAGCTGCTGTATTCTGTGTAGTCCCTGAAGCACACTTTAATGGTTTTGCTGAAAGGGTATCAATCATACAGGAACTGTTCCACAAAGTTACACTGAGTCACTCCAAGATGGTTAAATGTTTTCATTTTCTGTAATGCAATACATTTGTAAAACTCTATCTAGGAAGCCTAGCAATTAGAATCTTGGCAGAAAAATAATGCAATCTGCTTTGCTTTGTTTTTAATTTCTATAACTTTGACCTCCTATGTATTATGGAGCTTTCCTTTTATTTTCAGACATATTTGTTTCAGCATTTTTTTTCCTATGTTTTTCTACTCATAGGTGGGAATTGGAAAACAGGTATGATTTTCTTGTCATTTATAGGTGTGATATATTGTTGACTTTTTTCCAGACATGATCATTCATGCTGGCTATCCCTGTATGCTGGCCATTTTTCTGCTCTTGGTTACCCATCAGAAAATTTGTACGTTTTCATAGAAAATATAATGAGGTATTCTCTTTAAGGAACTTACCTTACTAGGAAAGTTAGTATTTTTACATATCATTACCATTTATAAAACAGTACAAAAGGATACAAGTCTAAAAAATTTTAATCTGTCAGTTGAGTACAATTTAAATTTAAAAAGGAGTGCTATTTACTCTTTAAACCCTTCCAGAAGCTTTTTCTGCAGCTAAATTCATAGGCTACTCAATTCAAAATTGCCTAATTAATGACTGTCAACTGATACCACAATCATGACAGTGAAACAATAATCAACTATAATATGTAAGGAAAAGAAATCAACTGTCAATCTTCAAAGCGACGTATTTTTGAAAAAAAAGTTGGAAGTTGCCTCATTTTTCTTCTCAAAGGCTTTGCACAATGTATTTAAATAATATGAGCAGATGTAATAGTTTACTTAGAAAATCTCGGAATTGGGATACCAATTTGCAATCACTAATAAGGTATTGTCAGGCAGGTTAGCTCTCTAGTTTGTTTCATGGTCTTAAGGGGGTTTATCATTTAAATTCTAAATTCTGCAGATTTTTAGAACATGCAATTATTTGCTACCAGTTCTCTCTTCTGTGACTCACATTTCAAAGAGTAAATGCAACAATAATAAGAATTACAGCCGGTGTAATTTTATAAATTGACATTATGCTGTCAGATAAACTAATCCATAAGGCTATTACACCAAACCTTCTGTTCTTTCTGAGGCCATGAAGAAAATGAAAAAGAGCCAAGTTCTCTTATGCTGTATAAAAGCGCAGGAAAAATTGTAAGTGTTGGCAACAATGACTGAGGCTAAGGTTTTTGAAAACATTTTAATTTATACAACTTGCAGTGACAAGATTATATCATTAAGATAAAACCACTGTCCTATGTAATAAAATACTAATGTTTTTCTATGGCTTTAGTTGCTTCAAGTTGTTTGGTGATTTTCCATCCAGATACACTGCCTTGAAGACATCAGGAAGTTTAGCTAAAGAATTTTGCAGCAGGATTTAAAAACGATTCTGTATCACAGAGTCCACACTCACGCTGGAACTCCTCTCCCTATAACCTCTTTGGAGGTTGCGTGTGGTTTTGCTTGGTTTCTTTTGGTTTTGTTGGGTTTTTTCTCTAATGAAAATCTGCCTACCTTGTTTCTCTCTTACAGCAAACTCAGGCTTTAGTGTATAATTCTGAGTTAGCTGTAATGTTGTTAAAAATGGGCATAATTTCAATAACTATTTTTTAAATTGCTATTATATACTATTAATTCAATGCAATTTTTGTGATTAGTTGAAATCTGCATCTTTCTTCACTTATACAACACAATAAAATATTGATTTATCATTATATCAAGATTCTTAAATAATTATATAGGAATTTATTTGTGCATACTTGAAATTATTGTTTTCTGGTTTAATATTTTGAAAGTGCGCCATAGTTAATTTCTTTTTCTAGGATATAAAATGTCTTCATCATCTTATCTCTCTTAGCTCTAAAATTTCTGTTTCTCTGTCTCTTTGATTTGTTTTCTTCCTGAGGCTTCAACACTATCATGTCAGGAGGTGGAAAAATGAGGCATATATTTGTCTGTTCTTTCCATTTTGAGACTGAGGAAAGTTTCTATTATCCAGTGCTATTAGAACACATTTTGGAATAAAACCAAAATTTAGTTTTTTTTTTTTCCTAAATGTATTTTATAGACAGTTCCTTCAGCTTTCTAAAAATTACTTATTTGTTGACATTTTAAAACACTAATTATAATTTCTTACTTGCGCAATTCCCTGTATTTAAAATATAACCTTGAGAACAATGAATATGAACTTAACTGATTTCAATTTCAATTGAGAATTGTGCATGCCAAGTGCTGGGTAAACGTCATGATCATTTTTAGATAAGATGCTCACCTTCATTCCTGCCTACCTGTGTGCCTAACACGGTGTCTTTCCTTATCAAAGCTGCAATAGCTTTGGACTCACAGGCTACAGGCACAAGTCTCAGCCATTTTTAGGTTCCCTGTTAGAGCAAGTCTTGAGTTCAACAGACTTTCTGTTCTCTGATTTGCGTGGAAAGGAAACAAGGAAATGTACTGGAGATTGCCATCTGCATGCTGTGCTCCAACATCTATTTCTTGTGGACAGAAAGGGGACCAAAAGCTCAGAGTATACTGCTGTCGCTGCCATCCACTAAGTGCAATGTAAGAATCCAAACCCAGACATAGTAGAATTCTAAAAGCAAATTTGTAGAAGTTATACACAGGTAAGAAGGAAAATCCACCTCCAAACAGAAACCCCACATTAACACTTAAAAATAAGTTTCTGCATTTAGTTAAACCTGTAAAACAAAAAAAAAAATGAAAACAAAAGAAATTAAGACTATTAATTTTTTACTTATGTTAAGGACAGTAATTTTACTTGTATTCACTTACCTCATCTGACAGGTGGGAGTCAAAAGTAAATTATTTTATATCTGACTGAGAAGCAGGTACATTGGGAAGGCCTACGTTTGTGTTTATTCAGTTCATAACTATATTAATAATTTCACCATAATTAGCAATCTAATTTCCCATATTAAGGATGGAAATCTGCAAACATTTTTGCATATGAACTCTACTTCAGTTAATACCCCAAGCAAAATTGCTTCCTTATTTACACGTTGTGACATTTCTATGTGATCCTCAGCTGCTTTTGCTTTGTTGTGTATAAATGTTTCCATTTCAACTGACTTCTTTAAGTCTGAAAAGTTTTTCTTGGTATAAAGTATGAAGTATACTAAAGAAGGCAATGCATTTCTTAATCTCCAAAACATTCCTTCAAACAAACAAGCAAACAAAAAACCCCAAACAACCCTTCCTCACATTTTCAACAACAGAAAAAGATATCTTATACCACATGGCAGTAATATTAAACATAGCCTGCTACTCGTTTACCAGCAATTACTATAAGAGATAGCATTAACCTGGCAGGCTACTCACTTAGCTGATTAAACTGTTGCTATGTCGAAAAAGAACCATGTCCCCTGCAATCCTTGTCTTACCTCAATTTTCTTTTTAATTAACCACCAATATTACCTCTCATCATGGTCATTAACAGTCTTTAGTGAAAGTACTTACTAAAGATTTCTTGAAAGCCTAAATATATTTTTTTCCTTTTTTCTCCTAATATAGGATTACATAGGTCTATTCAGAGATTTCAAGAGGACCAGAAAAGTGGTTTGTGTTTTGTTTTGTCCCTAGTCTCATTCTGCTTTTTACCTATGTATTTTTTTATTGCTTCAGTCAGCTTTATAAATATTGAGTCAGGACTCATTGGTTTGTAATTCCCTGAATCATCCCGAATACCTTGGTAATAAAATAGCTACATTGTTTGAACCTACAGTTTCTTTCTCTACTGTCATAATTGTGTGACTGATTGCACATCTTTGTTAGGAACTAAGCCATTTCATTTTAAGTTCCCCCAAAGAACTCTCAGGTGAGAACCATCTGCTTCTTTGAATGTTTGTTCCTTAATATATCACTTTGAGCTCCATCTGACTTCTCATTATCTGACAACAACTCATCTTCATTACCTGAAGAGAGCAGTTCCAAATCACATATCTTCTCAACTTCCCCATGCTGGAAGTTGACACAAATCAATCATTCCACATCCTTGCAAGATGCTTCTCCTTAATTTCCTCATTTTCTTTTTTGTTAATCCAAGGGATTCAGAGATGTATTTTTTTTTTCCTAAATGGATACAGTCAAAATATTCTAATTTGAGGTTTATAATAATATTCATCTTCCTTTTGAATTCTCTTCATTCCTACTTTATATTCCAGTCTTTAAAGGTGTTTCCCTTTTTTTTTTTTTTGTTTAATATCAATTTCAAGTCCATATGCATGACGAAACACTCAGAGACTGAACTCCAAACAGAAGAGAAATATCTACTCTCTGATGGCTATATTTTACTTTCTACAAAAATCCCACTGAGGAGCTTTGGCAGAATATCTCTCCAAAGCAATTACAAATCTTTATGTGGTACATATAATATGGTGACAGATCTCTATTAATAAAGAGAAAAAGGAATAATTTTACTTCTTTGTCCTTTGGGCTCCAGGAACAACACCATAAACAACAAAATTGAACTAGCAAACTGTAAAGGTTATTTTTTAACATCCATAACCACACAGTGGAAAATCAAGCTCGCCCCGTATGTGTTATATCTCACTTAAAAAAATACTCCTTTTGTTAATACATATCTAACAAAATTTACACATTTGTCTAAAGACTCTGATCCATGATACATTTTCATTGTATGAGTCACAAATAACACAATGTCAACCTCTTAGTTGAAGAAAAAAACGTTCCGTATAATGAATTCCACTAATTTGAATCTCCATGTCCAAAATTCCAGGTCCTTCAGCATGCTGAACTATTTTACCAGGTGTCCTGAACATAAATATAACAGGACTATATGCTAGAAATTTCTTGGGTTGAAATTGTTGACATTTGGCAGAAAGAACAGGATGTTGAACATAATACAACGTTTTTAAATGTGGAGTTCTTTTTAAGTAGATTTCTGCCTTCATAGACTTTATTTAATGGTTTGAAATATTCATTGATTGATGTGATTTGTGTGTTTGTATGTTTATTCCAGACTTTCCACACTACATTTTGTCTTCTGAGTTATTCCAGCTACCTGTTTGTAACTCCATTTTTTTTCCTGTCACTTTCATGTTCAAGTTTTTATTTGCCAAATTGTCTGTATCAGGAACATGAGGACATATCCCTAATTGTATGGAATGCCTTTTGTATGTTGTGAAACACATGCATTGTGACTATTCTTTTCCATTAACTAATGATGTATATTTTTTAATGAGAACACGGGCAGTGTTTGGTTTGGGTTGGTTGGTTGGTTTCATTTGTTTCCCTCCCATTCCTCTTCCCCCCAAGGTCAGATGTTTAGTTGTTAATCCTGGGTGATAAATCATTCAAAAGTTTTCTAGCCACTAGGGAGAGTCTTTCAAGTTGGCTGTTACGTCTAAGAAGGACATTTTGGATAAAAATGAATGAAAGTCAGTGCAAGCCATTTTTCCAACAAAAGCAGCTAACTTTTATAAACAATCTTCTCTGCTTTACTTCTATGAAACATTTGGGATGCAGCAACTGTTTAGCTAAATATTGAGGTATTTCACAACTATCTGAAGCATAAAATGAGTATCATAGAGCTTGCCAGATGTAAAGGCAGTTGGCAGATATCTAAGCCAGAGAGGAAAGCTGTAAGAGAGCAAAGAGTGGAAGCTATGTCTGTGACGCCTTGAAGATATCATCTTACCTCACCACGCTATAGTGATTCAGGTAAGCACTTTCCATATATTGAGTTTTAGTACTATTTCTTAACTCTGATGTACAAAGAACTATTGGATACTGGGATTATTTGCTTATCCAAATAAAATTATGATCACACCTGATCTAAGGCAGCCCTGATGCAAGTGGGAAGGGAGTTGTATCAGTTGTCCTTCACAGATCTGTTCCAAATTCAATTACTTTATGGCATTATGACCTTTTTGCAAGCCTTTTCAAGTCCAATGTAAGCTCTGAAAATGCCTTTTTTTCTTGAGTTTTTCATTACTAATGACCTCTAGTATTTTTCACTAAGTTTTTTTCGATATCAGCTCAAAAAGAATATCAAAGTCAGTACTTTGTGTCTCTTCAGATAAAAATTATAGAAACATTGAACTATGTTGGGTATACATACACATTTTGTGTTAAAGGAGACTATACACAAAGTCCATTGCTATGTGTTCAGAACCTTGACTGCAGATGTCCAAAGACATGCAGGATTTCTGATGGAACAGAAGAGAACTCAGGTCTTAGAAATCCACCCAGAACTGGGAAAAATGACAAAATCCTTACAGGAGATATGTATCTTTCAGGAGGCCGGGAAAGTATTTCTTAAAACACCTCACATGACTGCAGACATCTACCTCCAGGCAGCTGTATCTTATCCATGCTACGTAACAAATGCTTGTGACTGAGCTTTTACCCATTGTTGAAGAAAAGAGGCCGAAAATCTCTGGCTAAGAAAACCAGCAAGTAACTTGCCTAGTAGGGACTAAAACTGTTTCCTACAAAGGGTGTTTATTCCTGAAGGCAACCAACTAACAGGCGCATGAGAATTCAAGGGAATAGTAAAACAAATAAAATAGCTACAGGTCTGTATACCAGACAAGTCTACTTTATGCAGTATTTTTGAAAGCAAATAAATAAATAAAGGCAGAAATGCTAAGATACGCAATTTCCAAGTGTCCTCATGAAAACATTAGACAGAAAAGACATGATTGATAAGCGCTTCAAGTCCATTCATGGACACATGATTAATCCCGTTTCAGTAACCACTTTAAACCAGGTGGACCTGAGGTGATCAAATTTCTTAATTTTGAAAGTGTGGTATTCCCTTTCAGCTGCACTTTTGGTCAATTTGATGTGTAGACAAGGCCCGTATAACTCTCTCCTTCTCACCTTCAGGTAATAGATTCACTCTGAAAAAGCTGTAAAGCTGATGTAATAAATTCCACAGAGAACTAACACTCTTGGGAGGGGAATAATTAATATACGATGTTCTACTGCAACGGCCTATATATGTAGGAAAAAAGAGCATACCAGTTCTGTGTTGCTTTACATCTTCTAGACTCCCATGCAAATAGAAAAATTTCCTCCTTTCTTTCATTCCTCACTGTACCGTATCTCACAGTTCTCCAATGACCACAGTACCCTCACACTGCAGGGATTGGAAAAGCAGTGCTAGCACTCACTCTGCAGAGCTTACACTGCTTCAGTTGTTCTGCTCTGGTGTATTGTGAGCCTCATGTTGCAGCACATATACAAATTTCTCATTGCTTTTGCTGATTTCTAATGACCTGACCCAAAATCAAAATGTAATCTGAACATTAGGTTAAATGCCTTCTTTTCATGCTTATGTTGTGCTGAAATCACATGTGGTTGCTCTCATTCTAACAGTATTGCTCCAGTGAGTTTCCGTACACTTACTGTTCAGTATTTTCTCAATTTCCAAGCAAAAGTAATTAAGTACTGTCTCAAGGTTAGTAAAGGTGGCATACTTTCAGAAAAAAAAAAAAAAAAAAAAAAAAAAAAAGGAGCGATTATATAACATCAGATTTTCCCACTGTTATATGATATCCTGCAGTCAAAGCCATGCAGGACTAACTGCTAAACAAGGTTGAACAGTGGTAAAGAACACGCATTTTACTTTATATGAAAGTAATTTTCCAATTATGCTCATATATTTCCTTTCTCATTTCTCTATTGTCTTAGAAAACTTTGTGAAGAAAGTGCTATACGAAAAATTCAAAAGAATATAGATTTTTTTTTTTTTTTGACTGATTATTAAATAGCAATAGGACAAGGGGACATAGTCTTAAACTGCCCCCAAGGGAAATTTAGGTTGGACATTAGGAAGAATTTCTCCACAGAAAGTGTGATTAGATATTGAAATGAGCTGCCCAGGGAGGTATTGAAGTCACCATCCCTGGAGATTTTTAAGGAAAGACTGGACACAGCACTCAGTGCCATGGTCTAGTTGACATTGTAATGTTAGGCCACAGGTTGAACTTGATGACCTCAGAGGTCTTTTTCAACCGAAATATTTCAGTGATTCTGTAAATAATTTTAAAACTTTTGATTCTAGTAAACTTATATTGCACAGGATAAGAATTTAGATGTAAGGCATTTAAAAGTTATAATTTAGGGAAGCAGTTCTAATAAATCTAAAAATATAAACTACTATTGGTACTGTAAAAATTACAGTTGCAGAGTCAACGTTACAAAACAATATATGCTGCAGAACTTTCTTTTCCTCCTCCTTTTTTCTTTGCAGAATATCAGGCTTATATAATATCCACATGGCTTCCGTATTCCCTCATAGCCAAAATGTACTTCTTGTCTCTAGCTCTCTGTCCATCCAAATCTCTTTCTTCCTCCTTATAATCTTAAATCTTCTATTGCACTCAAATGCAACTTTTGTCTGCATGAGGGCAACAGAGAGAAGCAGTAATGACATGTGTACCCAGAAGCAATCAAGTATACAGCTTACTAACTGAGTCATGCCAACATGTCAAGTCTACTTTATCTCTTCTTAACACAAAAAGCCCTTCAATTAATTTGCTTGTTACAGACATTCGGAATTGGATATTGCTGTTCCTTGATGTGAATCAGGAGGCAGTCAAATCTCATCTGCACATTTGAGTGATACTTAGCTAAAACATCTAATTACTGTGGGCTTTTAAACCATGCAGTTTTCTTTCAAAATTTTGCTTCAAAGCAATGGTTTAGTTCAGAAGGGGACATAGGTAGCATATCTATCTGGGGCCAATTCTAAGAAATGGACTTGCTCAAATCCTAAATTATCTTTAGTTGCTGCCTAAATAGGAAAATACCTAAATATCTAAATTAATGAGCTTCTGTTTCCCTTGTGGTTATAGCGGGGGTTTTTCCCCATAATCTTCCATATTTTTGCTCCAGATGAAGCTAATTATCAGCTGACCAGTTTCCAAAACCCATCAGGACTTAGAAATTCACTATTTTTATTCTGAATCAGTCTCCAAAGTAAGTTTTCAATGTCTAACTCACATAAAGGACAAATACAAGACCTAATAGCCTAGTAAGTAGACGTTGAGATCAGGTATAAAAAACCAAAACAAATTAGAATCCTAGTTCTCTACCTATATGCAACCAGTACTTACTAGGATCTAGTCACTGGGAGATCATCTCATTTCATAACCAGCAGAATTCTCTTCATTTTTAGAAAGCTTTAAATCTGATTCAGTTTAGATGATTGCCTTTAAATTAATGACAATTTCTCCTCTGAAACCATTGTAAGGGTTTGGTACTGTCTAAAGCCCACTCCCTAACAACCCTACAAACAGTGGTCCAAAGTAAGATCCTTTTGAGCCCTCAGTTCCCAGAAGATAAAGGGTTATTGAGTGTGTCTCAAACACTGATAACCAGATGGCTGAGAAGCCAGCCAAGGACTGTCAGTACTAACAGACAAGAATTGTTGGTAATCGTAAAGGACTGCTGGTACTAACATGCTGTGAGAAAGAACAAGTTTTGGCTGGAGAAGGGGGGCCAGGGGAGCACTTTTCCATGAGAAAGGAAAACAACACAGTACAGCCCAAGCACAGGAATGATTGGCAGGAAGTGGACATGGACTATATGGTGGGATTGGGACCACCAAAGACCCTCAAAGCCCTCTGACCCCTTTCCAGAAAGGCCTAAAAGAACAGAGTACACATGACAACTAATTAGCATAGAAAGCAGGAAACCTGTCTTCAGGGTGGAGAAACATATCCATAAAAGAGTACCACTCATGGCCCAGGCAGTGCTCCTGGACCCCGAACATCTCATTGGCTGGACCAGTGTGACTGGATTGCTGCTTGTCGGTTAGTGATGCTGAAACCAGAACTGGCATCCCATCAGCTGTATTGGTGCTGTAACAAGGGCAAGTGATTTCTTTTTTTACCCTCTCTTTCTCCTTCTTTTCTTCTTTTTTCTCTTTGCCTTTCTTTAATTCATCTCTCCCTTTCTAATTAACCTCTTTAATTTCTCTTTTCCCTTTCACTGTACCCTTTTATCCAAAACCCACTGCCGTATGCTTGATTACTCTTTTCCCTTGACCCCTTTATTCAAAACCCATTGCCATGTGCCTATATAGATCAGAGACTAACAGACCAATTTCCATGCCAAGTGTGTAATTACTAATTAAACATTCTGAGTGTTTGTGGACCCTCTGACTTTCATAGGTCCTTTTGACTAATGAGCGTTCTTGAATCTTAAGTGCTTCCTTCCTTTTAAGGGTGGGTCATCATACACTACGCTTTCTGAAGAGAGGTGTAGAGGTCAAGCTTGTGTTTAGAAATCTAAGTGCATAACAAGGGCCAATGTATTTCACATCTAGGTTTTCTTTCTTCTCTGCCTTATTTGGAACAACTGAGGAAGGACATCTAACCCATGGTGCAGATGATCTATTTAACATTACTCTCTAAGGTACTATGAGCTAAATGTCTTAATAATTAAGTTGTGGAACATTTATCTAAAGAAAAGGAAAAACAGGCTTGATAAAGTTTGAGTGGTCTTGCTGGGAAAACTATGAGTGGTCCTATGGTCTGATAGTTTAGATAAAAACCTGTTGAACACCTGGACTAATTTCCTTGCTTTGCTGTTCTGTGCATATTCCAGTGGAACAGCTTCAAGAAAAGACATAACTTAAAAATATTTGGTTAGGATGTCTGTTCCAAACATGACAATGGACATATATGCTCCTACGTCTGCTATTCCACAGGACTAGTTGTTGCTCTAATCAATAGGTTAAGCCTCAGCCTTATGTTTACAGGGGTCTAGGAAAGAAGTCTAACCCAAGAAAACAGACAGATGAATTCCCACTGCTGCCCCCAATTAGATGCCTACTGCTGTAACGAGATAGAGAATAAGTCCTTTCCTTCCCCTTGGCAATTTATTTCTTCCAACTTCCCATTGTTAAGTTTCATAATTTCTGTGAAATAGACAGGAAGGTTTTCTAGAATATGAGTTGGTATTGGGCAGAAGTACTAAGTACCCCACTAGAGAACTGCATTAAGTCCTGAAGAGACATGGAACTTGATTGTGTTTTTCTACCACCCCCGGTTATCAGTGTACATAGAAAGTGTTAGGAGCTTAATTTCTCCTTCTATAGATGGGCATTGATCCTTGGCAGCTTACCACTTGAGCAGTGTACAAATTGGGAAATAGATTTCATAAAGTGAAAATACGCCCAACAATTAGGCTCTGCCATGTTTAAAATCTTTAATGGAATTAACCTAAGCAATTTTAAACTGCTTTGGTAAGTTCCTCCTACGAGGAGAAGCACCTTGCAGCTTAATGAGGTATCAGGGGAGGGAGGAAGATTAATTTATTTTTTTCCAAAAAGTCCAAAGTGCAATTGAGGAAAGGGTAGGAGGTCTTTCAACCATATTTTATTTATGGCTTTCCTCAAAAAACAACTTTTTAGATCAAAGGGTATGCCTCAAAGCACAAGTAAACATTTCATTCATAGGGCTTATGTAATGTCTATTAAGATCTGCATCGTGCAGAAGAGAAGGAAACAAAAGGTTCAAACTGAGGCTAAAGGAAAACCGACTTTTTGCTAAGACTCCACAAAGATACTATTTTAAGTTATCTTCTTAAAACTTGATTTGATAAATTTGTTTTAAGCAAATACATCCATGAAGTCTGAACAGTTTATTTTATGACTGCTCAAATAAAACATTCTAATGTACCAGCCTGTCCTTGCAAGTTTCAAGGTTACCTACGACAGATTAGAGCTGTCAAGCCTCATGATGCTTATTATATATTGTTTCTCTTAAGGTTTCCTATGAAACTGTTAGCCTTTTCCTTTGACATTTCCTGTTCTGCATGGCTGAATGTACTTATAAGCCACATATTGCTTTGAAGGTAGTCTAAGTAGTGCTCAGGTTAAATTAATTGCTAACAAGTTACACTTATTGAATTGCCTTTGTTTACACCACAAAAGAATATTGTTATCCTTGGTTGTTTCAATAGTTTCCTTTCAAGTAGCTCAAGTATAAGCATATTAATTATTTTCTTCTTAATAGGAACATTAAGAAATTCTGTTCTGGATTCTAATAATGGAGTTAATTAATTATTTTTACAAGTTAAAAATAATAAAAATAAATGCACTAAAAATTGTTTAAATATTTGTTTAATTGAATAGGGAAACAATATTTCAAGGCACATTTTGCCTAATTATTCTGTAAGAAGATATCTATAGGGAGAGTACTAAATTTCTACAAAGTATTTTGCAAAGAATGGAGTAAAGCAAGCAATCAGAAAAAAAAAATGGGGGAAAAATAGCTGAACCTAAACAAAACAATAGGACTATTAATGCATACTGCAGATTTATAAAATTATATCCACTATTATTTTTAAGCACATATTTATTGTTGTCTCATTTTTACTATTTGCCTGGCTGAATATTTTTATGACTTTTCCCCCTTACAGCTAATGAAATCTTTAATGCTGGTATAATTGCATAATTGATGTATTATTTTTTTTCTAAAAATTGAAAATTACATAAGAATTTTCCATAGAATACTATAACTGTAATGGTTAAACTGAATAGCTATGTAAACTACATCTACAGAATTTATGCTCCTAGGGCAGATAGAGTATCACAATGCATATCCTCAACTGCTAAACTGAACGGTAAACTGAATTTCTGTAGTTGATAGTTGGACAGCAATTTACTTGAATTGGGCATCAGACCCCTTCTTGGCTAATTTTCCTGGTATGAAAACATGTGATCTGTCTTGCAGTATAATGAAAATATGGAGATATTTCTGTTAAGCATTTACATTACTTGTTCTCAACAGCAACAGTGCACTAAATGGGTTGTTAATACAGTAAATTAAAAACAGTGTATTTGTTGCTTTCATAAAGCTTTATAGTATACGCAATACTTTTGTACAACTTTTAAAACCCTCCACATCTCTGCAATAGGCCAGTTGGCTGATGTTGAAAGAATGCATAAATTTTCTACATTGCTTCCCCTAGAGCGTATGGCAAGAGTTCAATATTTGCAGCTGACTCTATTTAGTAGACAATAATTCAGAATGGAAAATTACACAACACATACAGGTTGACACAGTTTAATATAATTGACAGTTTGCTGAGGGACATCCCAGCTGGATTAGCTTGCACAGGGAATAGCTGTCTGTCTGAAGGTTAGGCTAAGGGCACCTATGAAACCATTATATGCAAAGGTACAGCAACTTTGCAGAGAGATTGCCTCTCTCTTGACCTCATTGCAATAAATACAGAGTGTCCTATATTCACTCTCTGAGCACTTAAGTAGCATAAAAATACAAACAACAAAATGTAAATGCTCCTTTTATTGGGATATAAAACTATCCTGTGAGATATTAAAGCACTCATAACACATTTGTAATGCTTTTAAAATGCTAGAGTATTATTCAGAATTTGACAGCTGGATAGTGCAGCAACAGCAAGAACTGAAAAACACATAGCACCTCTTGGTCTACGTTTATCTTAATAATATATGTACACTGTTCATATATGAGTCTTACTGCAGCAATATTTTTGTGCCTTTTGACAGTGCATAAAAACGGTGAAAAGAAACATAAAAGTCTGAGAAACATAGCAAGTGCTATCATTTTGAAATATGTTGCTGTATTTTATCTAAGAAAGGAGGGTAAAGAGGAACCTTGGGCAAAGGTTTAACAGCACTTTACAAAGAAACCAACTGTTATAGCAAATATGTCAGGAATAATTTAGACTATGTTTTCACAGAAATTCCTAACCTGAGATGTTTGATAACTACATAAATAGTAGATCTGGGTGGATAAAAAGCTAAGTTGTTTTGCTGCTGTTTTAATTTTTTTAACAATATTCCCAATTTCAGAATGTTCAGTATGGAATTCCAAATATTTATTTAAAAAAAGGAATTAATTTGATAGTTCCAGTTATGAGCTGAATCAAGCCCTTTATTTCTTAGCCTCTTTATTTGAAAGAAAGAAATATATCTTGGGATCTATCTTTGAATAGAACAGCAGTTCAAGAAGGGTAAAAGATATTGTTGAAAATGACTTACTGTAGTATTTTTTGCTTATTTTGAGACTCAGAGTTATCTGAAATGTTTGCACATAACTAGTCTAAATACAGCCAAGTGAAAAAAAAAAAAAAAGCTATCTTGATAAAGACAAAGGGAGTGAAAACAAATTTAGTGGAACTTAGGTACTTGTTCACTAACTTTGGATAAGTAAATACTTTCGTAATTTTAAAAGAGTGTTGTCCTGAATTATGATTTAGAATCTTTTTTTTTTTTTTATCATTGGTTTATATATCACATAGTGTCAGGGATCAGATCCATAATTAAAATTCTTAAACAGGAAAAAACCACAGTGCTTAAACAGAAGATGGAAATTAAAAACAAAGACAAAAAGAAACATTAAAAAAATTAGGTGTTCAGACTCCTAAAGCAAATAGCACAGCTTCCAAAGGTATAAGACAAGAACTTCACTGGCTGCACTACACTGAATAATCAGTTTGACAGTACTTAAAGCTTAATGTAATTACCAGGATGCATCAGTGTAACTGGCACATTAAAAAAAATAGTCCTTGTATTTTCACTATACCATAGTATTTAAATCAGTTCTCCTAAATATTTTCCAGATGCATTTTCATAAAGTAGCAAGAACTGTTTCCTTACCACATTAATAGAAATTTATTTAATCACTCAAAATTTATTTCCTAAAAGAAAAACTATTTTCTTATGGACAAAAAAGGATATGTGTAATCACTGCCACCAGATGAAAATTCAAAACTCAAAAAAAATTATGAATAAAAATATTTAGATGTACATGTCGGTGTTATGTTTCTGGTGCAGAACAGAGAAATAGTACATGTTTGAAATATATGAAAATGTATTATGTAGAAAGTTTTACTTGAACTAAGTAAAATGCAGAATTTCAGAGATATAAATTTCCAGTACATGGGATAAGCAAATCATTTAGGAAATGCTCTTAGGAAGTGAGTTGTGTGTATGTATAGAGAGAAAATTAAAGGGATCTTTCTTCCAGATTATTTCAGCAACTGAAAAAAAACCCCAAAAAATGAGAATTGAGGATTGCATATCACCCAAAGGACTCTTCTAATCTCAATTATTTTTCAAATCTTTGGTTCTATGGAAAGAATTCAGTCAAGTAAAATTAATATTTAATAACCCCTGTACCACTCAGTTTCATGGAGTCCTAATGTCTGGCTTTGGAAAGTATGACTTTAAATTTAATCAGTTCACAAGAAAAACATGTCTATGTGAGCCATTCCTCTTAGTTATCAGTTATCACACTAGGAGCTATCCTGGATCAAGGCCCTTGTGAACTGTTAGGACAAAATCAATAGCTGAGGAATACATTTTCTGCATTGCAAGATTACTCAAAGATGTCTTGAGAGATCCAGGGACTAATTCATTCACCCTCTGCTATGGGAATATAATCAGTTACTCATAATTGCCAGTCTTATGAAATTTTCCTCTCAGACTGAATTCCTGACTCAGCTGTAGTATTTATTCAACAGAAAGATAAGTAGTAAGTTAATCAGCTCTCTCCAGAAATCTCTAAAGCAATTACATAATTGTTTGACATATTTGATATCTCATGCAAACTGAGGTGCTCAGTTCTAGACAAGCAAGGCAAACTTTGAGATTTCTGCAGGTTATAGATGCTTTCACTACACATCAACACATTTCCAGTAGAAGAGAACAATCAGGAAGAATTAAGAAAAATCCAGATCAACCAAAAGCAACTGAATAATTGCAGGGGCATCTGTTAAAGCAGAACTTCCTGTTAGATCGCCTACTTTTCCATTTTTTCACCTCTCCTTTTCTATATTAATTGTACAATATCAGTCATAGAGATTCCACAAAGAAAATGCATCCTCCACCTACATTGTTGCCATTTCTCATAGAACTGCATCTGGATATCTTAAAAAAACTCCCACTGCTTGGTGGAAATATCCTTTACTTGGAAAAATAGCTGGAAAACACCCCTTTTCCAAATATTAAAGCATGAGGAAAAGAAATATTGATAAAGAATGAGATCATGGGCAGCAAAAGGACAAAAAATGATTTTTGCCTGTCATGTGAAGTTAATTGGACACTCTGACATTGAGGCGCGAACCAGAGTAGAGCATTCCAAGAACCAAGGTGCTTCAGAAGAAAGTAACAACATATACTGGGAAGAGAATTTCACAGAAATTTTTCAAATGCCATTTAAAGCTGCATGCTTGACTGCTTTTTGTTCCTTCAAAATCTTTTCTCAGATTACTAAAATAGGTGAATATACTCAAAAGAAATCAGAAAAAATAAATTATTTTATAACCTCAATTAATCTCTTTTCAGAAATTAATTTCTCTTTATGGAAATTTCTGTTCCTGAGCACTAGAGAGGAAGCCTCTAAATCATGTCTTTAGTCTTTCAAGTTTTCCCTACTGCTCTCCATCCACTCTTTAAATTTTAAGATTTTTACGGTCTTGAACAAAAGGTTAGAAATTTGTTTACTTTGCTGCAGTCTTGTCTAAACAATCTGATGCCATTTTTTAGGAAAGAAATACAAAATATAAGTGCAATATGATAAATAAAAGAAATAGTAAGCATCATCAAAATGGATTGAGTGAATCTATAACATAGATGTGTTACATTTCTGTGTTTCAAACTCTTTCCTATATGACCAGCATGATAACTATTCTTGAGCACATGCAGCAAAATATTCCCTGATTTTGACAGTCTTGCTTATGAAATCGTATCCAATACCTTTAAATATGTATTTGAGGACATGGCCTCCAAAAGTATTTTTTTAACAATAGTGTCAGGAGCAAAATCCCAACCCTTACCCATGTCTTCGCAGCAGAACCTATCGTTTTATTACCTTTGAGGAGAGTTTTCTATCCATTTTTTCTTTTTTAAATAATTTTAATTTTGACTCCCTGTACAGACTTTTCCATGTGGACACCAACTTCTGGACTGCCAGAAGATAAATATGATATTGATACACTTTTTCCATATAGATATAGATACATATATATATATGTGTGTTTGTGTGTGTGTGTGTGTGCGCGCGCATGTGTATCTCTCCAAAACATCACAGAGGTGGTTTTGATTTATCAGTTACATTTTTCAATGAAGCAAAAGTACTGAAAAACTTCAGGACTTCTATTGTAGTCAGCATTTCTATTTATTGTCTTTGCAGTAGCTTTATATATATTTGAGAGAAAGTGAATTATTTCATTCCAACAAATATTGAAAAACAAAGTATTGTAGGAGTACTAACATTACAAAGTCAAGCTTTAAAAAACATATAGAATGCCTGAATGGCTGCTTATCTATCTAATAACCTCCCAACTCCTGTCCTATATATCCATTATTATGCATATTTTCTTTGCATGCAACGTTTTTCCCCCTAGGAACCCAGTTCCATAAGTATTCAGGATAGTCAGTGCTCACTGGGTATGTACGAGTGATTCTTTAAATCCTCCTCTACAGCTTCTGTCCACAGAGACAGTTTCTGTCTATACAGTCTCTGTTTACAGAAAGCTATCTCAAAAGATTCTCAAGTGTTTTACTACCAAATGTTCGAACTCTTCTCTGAATACAGCTTTTCATTTGGTTGATGTATTTTTTGGATTACTCTTTGTACAGGTATGCTGGGGTAAAGTTAGTTTGCTTCACAGTGGCTGGTATAGGGCTGAGTTTGGATTTGTGCTGAACACAGGCTTGACAGCAAAAAGATGTTTTTGTTATTGCTGAGCAGGGCTTACACAGAGCCAAGGCCTTTTCTGCTGTTTGTACTGCCACACTGGCAAGGGGTTGGGAGCATCTGGGAATTTGGGAGGAGGCACAGCCAGGACAGGTGACCCAAACTGACCAAAGTAATATTCCAGACCATATGGCATCAAGCCCTATGAAGTGGGGGAAAGAAGGAAAAAGGGGTGAACACTCAGAGTGATGGTGTTTGTCTTTGCAAGTCACCACTACATGCAATGGGACCCTGCTTTCCTGGAGGTGGCTGAACACTTGCCTACCCAAGGGAAGCAGTGGATAAATTCCATGCTTTCCTTCACTGGCATGCACAGCTTTTGCTTTCTCTATTAAACTGCCTTGAACTCAACCCACAAGTTTTCTTACTTTTACTCTTTCAATTCTCTCCCCAATCCTGCTGGTGGGGGAGTGAGTGAGTGGCTGTGTGGGGCTTGGTTGCTGACTGGGTTCAAACAAAGACGAGAGGATGGTTCCATCCTTCCTTAAGAATCAGCTCTCTGGGAAAAGTCAAGGAACACATGGACTGGTTAATTTTGGGTTGTAAGAACAAAAAATAGCAGGAGGTTTTCTTCTCGTTTTTGAGTAGCAGTTAAGACTGCAAAACAAACTGGCAATTCCTACCATGGCAATTCCTTCTAAGACACTTCTGAGGCTGTTCGTCAAGATTCTTTCAGCTTTTCTCAACTGCTTTATCTTGCCTCTCAGTTCACTTCTGAGCTGGGCTGTGTTACAAGTAGAACCTGGGGAAGAAGCAATTGAAAAAAAAAAACACATTTGAGAGTGGGAAACTTGTTCTTAGGAATTGTAAATTCTCCTCCTGCAGCAGGATACCTTCTCCAGGACCAAGAACAGATCTCTGTTAGAGGAACTTCCCATGATCAGTTTAGTCAATTGATTTGGAAGTTCTCATGCATTCTGTTAGGATCACGAAACTAGTTTTAACTTTTTGTTTCATAATCCGGCACCTTATTTCTCGTTTTCGTATTAAAAGGATTTGCATGTATATGTATGCAAACACACATATAAACATAAGTATATGTGCATGCATGATGTACTATGGTTGGTTTCATTTAACGAAAAAAATTAAAATTAATAATCCTAAACATCTATAGAGATTAATCTGTCTCTGTGTACAGCTATATAAAATCAAAAACTGTACAGATGTATAAAATAAAGGCATATTAAAAGTGTCTAGTTCTTTCTTTAAGAATATCAAGATAGATACATAAAGTGCAATTATAAGCAATAGTGAATTGCTTCCCAGGATCCAAATGGTAAGGAACTGTTTATATACATGGCAACACTGCTACAGGCATGTGGCTAAAATGCTATTCTTCCCATAACTCTGGAAAGGGCAATACTGGAGCTGGTGAGAATGTGCCTGGGCTACCACACACTTCAGAACTCAAGGGCCTCTGGCTGAAAGAAATAGTCAGCATCATATTATGGCATTGTACTGTTCTTATATTTACAAGTTTGAGAGGAAGCTTTTTATTTTATTTTTCAAAGTTGCCTGTGGCAGTAAGCTTGGAAAACATAGTTGCATCAAACAGCCAAATAGCTGCAGACCACAAGAGATTTCAAAGTCAGTTATGTAAACCATATCCCAGAGCATTTCTTGCTTCTAAATACTAGTCTCCTAACTGAATATTTTACCTTATTTTCTGTAGTTATATTTCTGTGGCCACATTATTCCCATTTTAATTTATTTTATGAGTCCAGACTCAGAGTAATAAGTTAAAACACTCAGCTAACAACCCTTAGGAAAAGCATGGTAGTTTGCTGTACATACACACATTGAGCCCTCCCTTCCAGGCAGTGTGGCTGGATGGCAGTAATATCCTCTTGAGCTGGGACACCTCTCAGGGTTGCTCTTTGGGGCAGAGAGAGCTTTTACTAATGGCAGATCTTTGGATGAGCCAAATTTGAGCTCTTCCTGAATTGCTGCTGGATTGCACACCAGGTAACTATCCTTGAGCAAAAACACTAAAGGTTTGAGTTTCTTTAACTGAGACTTAGAAACCCTTATCCAAAGCAGAGATATCCCTTGTTTCCATTGCTTCCATTACACATAAACCATTGTCCAAGTCTGAGACTAAGATTGGACCCAGACATAACTAAGCTCCACCAGGAGTTTAGAAATCCACTTTGAATCTCGCAACTCAACAGGAGTTTTTACAGCCCTTTACATGTTCTTGTCTCCAGTCTCTACATTAATCATTCTAGCTCAATTCTAATCCAATTTTCCTGTGCATGTTTCTTCCATGCTGTAATAAAGTGAACCTTTGCCAAACTGCACTTTGACATCATATTAAAATGGCTTTTGCTAATACCTTTGATGGTGATCCTTTAAGCAATCTAAATCATTCATTTGTGACAAACTGGCACAGTCAGCAGGATCCTAAATCAGGATTAATGACAAGAACTAGGAGAGCAGAGGTATGTAAATCTGAATTTCAATGGATTGTATTTGCACGTGATGCATCTCCTTTTAACACTCAGAGTGAGAACCCGTTACCTACATCTCTATGCTCTTTCAGTCCACCATAACCCTCCATGTCTCCCCAACAGGGCTATAAAATTGCCTTTAATTCACCAACTTTTGGTTTAGTGGAAATGTTTTAACTGAATATCCTTCTGTAGAACTTAGAGTCAGCATGCTCTCACCTGCAAAAATAATCCATATTTGACAAATACAGACTCGCAAATCCAAATTACCACAAAGAGCTAAAAATAATTTGTTCTTAGAGAAGAAAAGCTAAAGAAATAGATGATATCCTTACTTTTTTTTAATGAAGAACCTCAGTTGCATAGATCCTGAAAAAGATGAAGCACTGAATGAAACAGGAGTTCAGCATCTAACTTCAACCTTAGGTCTGATGTGTGTGAAGTTTATTAGGATATTATAGTTGTACAAGAGCCTGGAAAAAGAAATCTTTTAATACTCACTGAAGTGGCCCGAGGACACAGCTATGTAATGGATGGAGTTTATGGATTATTAACTGAATAGAAGGTGAAATAAATTGGAAGTCTAGCACCTGTGCACTTTGGAATTTTTATTACAGAACAATGCACATGCTATAGCAAAAATGACAACTTAAACTTTACAGTGGTGGTTTTATTTGTTTCTAGATTGAGGAATTTTTTCTCTTCTGTTCTTTTAATGCTAGGTTATTACTCTTGAAAACTAATGTCTTCCAACTGTACGTATAGGGTGAACTCTAAATGGAAAATATATGAGGCGGATTATGCATAGCATTATAATAACACAGCTGATGTTGATATTAGTATTTCTTCAAGATTTATTTAAGTAGCTGAGCACGAAGAGAAAAAGGAAGACTTCATATATATTTATCAGCTAACTGTCTAAGGGCTTTTATTTTCTCCCTGAATGTGTTTTTCAATTCTAAAACTCTAAAAAAGAAGCAAAGCTTTCCATATTTACCTAAAATTTGGATGAATAATTGATATTATATCACGTGATAATTAATTTACCATTTTCTGAGGTTTATCCATCAGTCAGCTCTTAATATATGTAATATGCTATGTCATTGTGTCATGACTGACATTGCAATACAAAGAGAAAGACCAGAAGTGCAAAAATATAATTGCAGTCAAAGCAAAAGCAGTAATTGAAAATAACCTCGAATTTTAACCAACTTCTGATGTAAAAAAAAGAAATATGAAAAGAGATCTTAGACCTAAATAACTTACTATTTATCTTTTTATTTCAGATTTTCTTTTCAGTCAGCACAAAATGATGTGAACTCAAAAGTTTAAGGTCATTTAAACACCTCAGTACGTCAGACAATTCAGTAGTTGAATATAGTGTCTTATCCATGAAGTCATCACCACCCAGAGCTTTCAAAAGCACACATGGATTGAATATATATATATGGATGTTTACGTCTCCTAAATATGTTTACCTCATGAGACAAAAATGTTTCTACTTTTGCCAGGGACAGGGTGACAGGTGGAGGGTAGTAGGGAATTTTATCTATGTAATTTTTTATGCAGATATCTAGAAAGTAGCATTTCAACTCAAAAAAATCCTCTTTATGAAGAATGATTTTAAAGTGCAGGAAAACAGGAAATGTTGAATAAATATTTTTGGTAACCTAGTTTTAGTAATTATCCAAAATGCCCTCTGAAGTTCTATTTGCTTACATTCCTATTCTGTGCTTTTAAATTAAATTAGTATGAAATATTATTTGGAATATAGAATTGAACTTTGGAAAATTTTCCAGCAAATTGGCAAATATATAATGTGAAAAACCTCCTGACCAAATCTGTCAGGATTCTGCTCTGCAGGAGAAGTTGAGGGTACACCTGATCTCACTGCCTGTGTCATTGAAGCTGCTAAAAAGCACTGGTCTCAAGACAGAGCCCTGGAAAACACTATTCATGACCAGCCTCCAGCAGTTGTGTCCATCCAGCTAATTTCTTATCCACCGAATAATCCATCCTTCAAAGCCTTCTTTCCAATTTGGAGATAAGGATGCCCTGTGGGACTGTGTCAAAAGCCACATAGAAATCTAGGTAGGTTACGTCAGTTAGTCTTCCCTTGTCGACTGTGCAGCATCCTTTGGGGTAAATTTCCAGAATCCCATGAAGTTATTTTTTCCATTCACGTAGAAGAATACAAACACAGTTAGTTTACAGGGAAATGCAATATTTTGAACTGAACAGATCTTCAGTTTGTTGCAGTTTGCAACTTGCAGGAAGAATAAAAAAAGAACATAAACATGTAATCTCTTAATTGTTTCCTGTGGTTCAGATAACTGTGCAGGGAATTTCCTGAGAGAAAATGATTTAAAATCTTCTTAGACATCCAGTATCTCTAGTACCTTTTAGTTGCCTTTGAGATAGAAAGAGTATCTAGAATAAAATGCAATGCGAATATAAACAAAAGCAATATATACATATATATATAAATATTTAACCATTAACTCTAAAATAATGGTTATATAGGATAACTTTTTTTTAAACTGGAATACAAATACCTTTTACATGAGAGGTAGTTGAAGAGGTAGAATATTGACCCTCTTGCTGTTGTTGATCATGTCCTGATTCACTGTTTCTGAAAGTGGGATTTTTACACATTGTCTGCTATATATTAAGTCACTCCTCAAGACAGATATCTTAATTAAATTTGGCAGGAAATTCTGCAGGTAAAGACAGATATCCACAGCAGAGCGTTACCACCAAGGTTTTCCAAGATTTTAACAGAAAAAGATGCTTATAGATTGGGGAAAAAGAAAAGGAACGTAGGTCTTGGTGGAAGACAAGAGTGTACCCAGGCTGAATGGTACTTGAAAATGGTTTATATTCTGCTACAGGACACTAATTAGTTCCTTACATGAAATCAACTTCAGCAATGACTTTCCTAATCAATGTATTTCTGAACTGAAGATACTATAATAGATGTAGTTTCATTTGTCTTCTGACTGCAATCCTATGCCCAGTCCTAAAAACTTCACAGAATTGGATAGAAAAGCAGTATAGGATATTACGGAGTTTTCTACTGTTATGAAACATTACATGAAAACAATGTCAGGCTATTCTAAGAATGGAAAGACATCTTCAGCTTGGAAACGGCTTCCTTTTTTCAGTGTAAGTTCTAATCTTTAAATTTTAATATGGGCTTAGCATTTAATTATGTAAAACCATCGCAGAGTATGTTGCTTCCCTTTATGTTTCAGGAAAAGCGTATAATCTTTAGTTTACATTGTTTGTAGTCAACCTCACAATACATATTTGGATACTTTCTTCTTAAATAGGCAATTGATTTTCGGTTTTTGTATCAAGTATCATCAGATATCTCCTACTAGTAGCATCTCTTTTCTGAAGTAAATGGAATGCATAAATTTATCTTCATATTATAGTATCATTTTTCACAATATCCATTAATAAAGCTGAAAGTAGTTTAATTACAATTGTACCTTTGATACAGCTTGAGAAAATGACTTGGATATTCATATCACTAACATAGCTATGCATTTGAGTCTCAGTTTCGTTATCCCCTTCTGCTCTTTTCATGGGTTTTTTTGTTTGTTTATAGTTTGGAGTTTTTTTTAGAAAACACTTCATTGCAGGGGACAAAGGAGAACCCCACAGTATATCTTTCGTCATTACAGAAAATAACCAAGTTGGTCCATGAGTTCATGATGACATACTTTTGTTGCTTAATGACTAGACTTCTAAAGAAGAAAAAAGTTTAGTTTGGAATGGGTTCATGGGTTATGATTGGACATCTTGCCCATATTTTACTTTGAAGTAACCACTGTTTTTTCTACTGATTAAAAGGCCACAAATTCATAGATTTTGGAACTAAAATACATAATTGTAAACATCTAATCTACTCATTTTGTAATACAAAACATATATTGATTTTAGCTACTTCAATCCCCATTGAAGTAAGGGTCATTGTTGGGATTTTAAGCACTTGCAGTTCTGCACATAGAATGACAATAGCTTACCTGGTTGGAAACTTGATTAGCTGTTTTAAAAGAAATAACTAGAAAGGCATCTGGGATATCTAGGAGGAGAAAGATATATGATGTTGACAAACAAAAAGTAATTTCCTTTTGGGTTTGGTTAGTTGAGGATAAGGCCTCAGGATAAGTTAATCTGCTGAACCAGAGTAGTGTTCAGAAAAACACCAGTCTAATTTGATTTTCAATACTGTAAAGAGCATGTATTACGTGCAGTGGTTAAACTGATTATTTCACAATGAAATTCATAAATACTATTGTTGAGAAATAAAACTGCTCCATGACATCTCAAATGAGATTCTGAGATTACAATGAAAGCGTGTTGTGCTGAAAGTCAATAATGTGAACAACTTCAATGTTGAATGAGGTGTACTTTGTTAGTGTACATGATTTCCAGGATACTTAAAAATGTATCCATTCACATTGTAATTGCAGCAAACAGACCATTTTAACCTAAATTACACTACGAAATGTTTAGTAAAAATAAATTGCTTGTCATTATTTACACATAGTAATTAGTAATAGAATCTACAGTCACTGTTTTGTTCTGTGACTCTTCTCTCCTTCCAGAATAGGTGTCGATAACATTTGAGTATGTCACTCAAATATCTTAATGATATTACTGAAAGAATGAGGATGGAATGGAACTGCAATATCAAATTAATTATATTTGCAGCACCTTGTATTGCAATAGAAGCTAAGGCTTATAGAAAAATCTGTGTTCTGTAAGCTTTTTCCATCAAAAGTTAAAATTCCAAAAGTTACTTCAAGAATGCGTCTTAAGGGAGAATTTCTTTTTCCCAAATAGATGGATATGGAACTGCTGCCCCTTAATTTTCCAAAACACTGGTTACCAATTCTAAGTAAGCCAGTGAAAAATTTCAAATATCCTGACAACTCTACAGACGTAATATGCAGGCTAAGTAGCTGGGTCATTAAATCAACATGTCTTACATTCATGTTTCCTGGCCTAATACTGTCAGAAGAGAAGCCAAGGAATGTCTCAATATGGTCAGAATGCCTTTCTAATCAGAGCGCAGCGCAAAATCTCAGAGCAAGGTCTTGACATTTTTATTCTGGTGTATAATATCAAACGCCTAGGAGTAACTTTGCAAGTGAGAGTGTTATAGGCTTTGTTTGTTGGTTTGTTTTTTTTTTAATTACGTATTGCATCATCAATATTACACACATGGGAAAAACAGTCATCTAGGTTGAAAGGTGCTTCCTGTGATGATCTAGTCCAAGCCCCCTGCTCAAGCAGTAACAGCTAGAACAAGTTGATGAACATTCTGACCTTGCCAAAAATTCCTTGGTGCTTGTTCACTGAAGAGTTACTTGCTTTTATGTAGAAGTAAATAGAAATAAGAAAGACAAAACAGTTTTTCAGAATGCAAATCCTGATTTAGCTATGCAGAATGCAATCTTTGTTTTGGTTGGAAAATATTATTTGTACAGACATTTTCAATGTGCAAATCTCCAAAGAGGAACTTCTTTTCTGGGAGTATAGATATCCTTGTGTGAACAACTGTATTTATTCTGGAAATGTCCACACTGTTGTCCTAGTTAAACAGATGTGTGGTATTTAAGAGGCAGGCAGAAAACAAGAGAGTGTTTTAAATTCATTGACTTTCTTTGATATGAAGAGCTACACAATCATTTTAACAGAATTGGAAGAGCAGCAACAAGAACTAAAAGGAATGCTTAAAGAACAGAATTAGTCTTATGCCAAGATCTACCTTCTGGCATTTAAAACACGTTCAACTATACGGTGTGTGGAAAGCCAATATCTGGATAAATATTTTAGGTTGTTCTAAGCAGTATTCCAAATAACTACTTCTAAAGCACTGCAAGACAAAAATTTAAATTTAAAGGAGTTCACTGTAACCTTCACAGCTAGGACAATACAAATGAATTTGGTATTTTTTCTTCTCCTGGTGTGTTTTCTTTTGTGATGTTCTTTACTTTGTTTTGTCTCTTTAACATCACAACGAACATCTACCTTGTTTATTTTTCCTTTTGTCAAGCTGTGCATTTATTAGCATGAAATATATCACAGACCTCATTCACCATACAGCAGTACATGGAATCAGGTGCTCTCTGGGATTTACACTACAGGTATGTTCATTGTACCTTTCAGATGAGGAATTGATCAACAGCCATAACTTCATATGCCAATTTAACGTATGTCAAAATTCCAACGCGTGTCAAAAAGTCAGTTTCGCCTGCTTTGACTTGATTGATTGAAAAAAGTAAGGGCTAAGTAGTTCAAAACAACTAAGTAGTTCAAAAACAACTAAAAAGATTTTCTTGTGAAATTCTAGGAATGAAAAAATTTTGAATAATATGAATATACACATGATGGTCAACAAACACCCTTACTAGCATCTCGGAAGATTGCTAAAATCACTGTGGTATTGATAATATTAGTTTTTATGGATTACACTCTTTTCTCTGAATTTCATCTTTGCAAAATAATATTGAGTTTGTTTCACCTTTTATTTTATCTCCAGAGGAATCTATTCTATTCTGTTAATTATAAAACTGTCCAGGGTTCTGCTTATTCAGATATTTATAACTTTTATCATGGTGTTTCAAAATTCGTAATAATTTATTCTTACAGCACCCTTTGGAGTAGGTATTAGTAACTTTTCATTCTGATAAGGTGATGAAGACTTCAAATGGTATAAAATTAAATACGGGAAGTCTGAAGATAAACAGGTTGATGTCTTCTGCCTAGGAAAAATACATATAGCAACATGTTCTGGTGTTACTTAAAACCACAAACAAACAAAAAACCACAAACCAATCAAACAACAACCACAAAAAAACCCAACCCTGACTTTCTTTTTCTGGATTAATTATATTTTTCTGTGTGAAACTTTCACCATGTCTTGTAACATGATTAACTTTTCCAGTCCTCACAGTTATATTATACATGATGGAGTGCTACTGGAAAACACTTAATCAAAACTTCCATGAGAGGCAAGGAAATACTTTGAAAAATTATTATCTCACTCACAGGTGTTGCATTTAGTTGGTTTGAGAGTTTTGTTGCTACTGTTGCAGTTGCTTTTGCTAAGTGTAGACAGAATATGAATCAATTACTGTTTTAATTTGTCACTGTTCATGGGAACAGAGGTCATGTCAACCAAGATGGATTTAACAGTTAATAAACACACAAGGAACCTTATATAAAACCAATGAATTTACCTTCACTAATCCACACTTTTGCCTTGGCTCTGATCTCCTTGTAGTGCTAACAACCACCTCTCCCTGGACCTCACCTCTCCACTGCTGCTCTGCCTCTGAAGCTCAACAAGGATGGCTGTGGCCTTCGGCTCCCCAAAATAGGGGTTACCATGACCCCATGCCTCTAAGTCCTCCATACAATGGCCCTTTCCCAGGCAGCTGTACTTGAGCTGCTTCTGTGTGGCCTGAGAAAGCCCACTGATAGGTCACAACTTTAATTTGAATTCACAGCAGATCTCTAATGAGACCAGACCTGTCTAGGCTGCAACCACACACTGGAAGAAAGGCCTGGAGATGGATCTACAGACTGTGTAAATGCATTTGCATGCACGAGCTTGAGGATTGTCAGTTTCAATACTGTTACGGTCCTGATTTTTTTTTTTTTTTTAATTCTTGATGCCAGTCCATCTACTCAAGGAAAAAAAAAATTGATGTTTGCAGAAAGAAACTTCTATACGTTATCAGGGTGTGCTTTTCAGAGAAGGAAAAGAAGAAAAAAAACCCATACAAAACATTGCTAACACAAAGGTTATTTATTGATAGTAAGTAGCTGAAGGTAAATCTCCCTGTGATTATGCAAAACACAGTTTGAATTAACACCTTATTGATTAGTTGAAAAATAGAAATCTGGCAAAACTAAGTACAAGGTTCCCTGCAATAATTTAAAAAGCAATTCAAAGTAATCCTCAGATTTCCATTCCTTCCCGTTGGGGACTTCCAGAGAGTTTTCTAGTTGTCCATTCCCTCACGTTGACTACACATTTTCTGCCCTAGATAAGTTAGTCAGCAGTCTGTAAAAGTTCCTGAAGCACCATGTGTGCAAATGTGTCAGCTTTTCTCCCCTAATGTTATAATTCCATATACTGAGCTAGTCATCCTCATTTTAACTTATGGACA